>JAWLRI010000963.1:6602128-6612918 GCA_034781795.1 Crypturellus tataupa | reverse complement strand
AAAGAAAGAAAGAAAGAAAGAAAGAAAGAAAGAAAGAAAGAAAGAAAGAAAGAAAGAAAGAAAGAAAGGAAGAAAGAGAGAGAAAGAAAGAGAGAGAGAAAGAAAGAGAGAGAGAAAGAAAGAAAGAAAATCCAGTGGATTTTGGGACTCCCATGGAGAGATGCTGTAGTTCCCAGAAATATTCCCAGCACATCAGTGATAGACCACGAGCAGATCAACATGGGGAGGAGGGCACTGCAACATTTGCACACAAACCATACTCACATAGACCTGTATGACACATGTGGCTTGACCCTCTTCAGCTGGTCCTACGGTCCCTTCATTGTCCAGTTCCCAGATCTGTGCTTCTGCTTGCCAGCTAGTCTGACTTGAAGGTGGCACACACATGCAGATAAAATAGGGAGAGCACTCACATAATGCTCTCCAGGGAGAGAAATAATTGGTAATAGACTTTACTAGAAAGCTAGGACAGACCTGAGAGCTCAGGTCTTTGGTTTGTCTTTGTTATCTACAAGCTCCTCTGGGCTTATGCATCTCTCTGTTCAATTTGTTGCTTTTCCTGTTTCTTGTCTTTGGTTTTTAACAAGATGTTCTTACAAACACCTAGCCAATAACCGGACAGTGTTACAAACCATGTGTCCTTACGATCCAGGTGTCTTTACAAAATCCTGTGTCTAGTATTCAGCCTCCTTTTCCCCCTTACTTATTCTCTCAGTTGATTTAGGCACTGGGAGAACTTGGAAAGTGAACAGAAGACAAAAAGAGGCACTGGAAAAGATTATATGCTGACTTACAGGCACAATTTTTACTTAAGTATTTTATCTAATAATATATAAAGAGCCACAATAAGATGAGTAGAGTCTTTGATCACAGGCATATTAACACGTATAAAATACTGTTAAAAATTCCTGATCTTGTATAGGCTGTATATAGATACAAATCATATACAAAATACAATGAAACAATGAATCAGATTGCCTTTGCTTTCCTTTCAATAAATTAAAAAAAAAAAAGCATTACTGTTTTGTGATGTGCCAAAATGTTTTCTTAGACAAAATAGAACTAAGGGAACACTTTACAACTACTGCATAAAGTATTTTCTACCTTTAAAATACTTTCAATACAACAGTTTTTGTCACCTATTTTTTTTTTAATTTCCAGGTGCATTTTTAATTTATGAAGCTTAATACTTCTTTCAATTTTTATTTTGTATTTTTATCTTGTTTTTTTTTTTTTTTTTTGAAAAGTACCGAGTAAAAAAGTCAGATGAGTTTTAGTTTCATTCTTCTGTTAATTATGACTTTCATGACCATTGTAATACTTATTTTATAAGTGATAAGGTTGCACCTGACTGGCACAGGCAAGTCTTAAAATCTGAGCATGCATCTTTTCCCACATATGCAGGAAATATACATCATTTGGTTTTGAGTATGAACATCAGTGTTGCAAAATTCAAAATTAACAACTCTCTGTAATCATATTATTTATTATTCAGATACCGCCCTGAAAATTAACCAATTCTTAAGACAAGCCATTCCTTACTCTGTAAAATACTCTAAAGAAAGTGTGTTATTAAGTCTCCAGAACTGATATCCGGAACTGTCCCTCTCTCACTCAGGAATACAATAATCAGTCATCTGGGTGCAGAGAAGAATATTAACTAACTGCTCCTCTTCTGAATATATGCTTAGCGAATATTCAGTTATGGTACACACAAAAAAAAAACCAAAGCAAAACCAAACAAAACAAAACCAGCTTTAGTGTGAAGCAGCAAGAAAGGTTCACTTTAGCATACATGGAATGTGGTTGTAGCCTGCGAAGGAAGAAATGCAGTTTCACTTCAGGGAAGCCAACTGAATACATCTCCTTTTCAAAATTGCTTTTTATTTGTGAGTTGGGCCTTTCTGAAATGTCAATGACCTTGAAAGCAAGAAGGGTTGAGAAATATATAAAAAAGCCAAGAATGCTGAAGCAGATTGATGGACAAGCTCCCTCCAAATAGGCTACTACTTTTGGATTTAGTAGATTCACAGAACTCTCTTAATCTTTGTACTGTCCAGATCTTCATACATCTGAATATACTCATTTAGATGTGTTTGAAGTGTCCTTGTGTAGTATACTCAGAAACACTTTGATGCATCTTGACCTGTGAAGGTGGACTAGAAAAGAAGGTTTGGTGACTGAAACTTTGTATACAGAGAGATATGGAAGCATTTTATATAGACACAAAAGATCATGAATCATTCCTTCTAGGAAGGTTCAATACAGAGCACATTCCTTTTTAATACAGAGCACAGCAAAAGGAAATATTTATTATACACTCAGTGTATACTGCCTCATACCATTTTCCAGAGATATCACTATATATTTCATAGACATCCATTTTTTGCTTCAGTAACCTCTAAAAGACTGGGTCCTCAATAAGTTCTGTATACTCTTAATGCCACCTTGAGATGAATAAATAATATGTCGATATATTAGCATTAATAATATAACTTGAAAAACACTATACTGAATCTCACTTAATTTAAGCAGATCCCTGTACTGCAAGCCCAATTCAAGTTTCATGCTTCATCCATTTTGTAAAAACTACAAAGAAACTTGGTAAGTTATGAAATGATGACAAGTTAAAAAAAACCTCATGTTTTATGAGCTATATGAGTTGCTACTATTATTATTATCATTTTTCAAATAAATTTTGAAATGTGCTATGGAAAAACATTTGAAACATCATTTTTGTTTTATTGTGAACTAACTGTGTGTCTGCATACTCAGGTAAATTTCTCAAAGTTAAATGTAGAATTCTCATGCACCTTGATATTTCCAGAATAGAAAGCAACAAGAACAAAAACTTGTACTCATCTGGGAACTACCTTGATGTATTTTGTCTCAATACTATCCCCCTCAGTATTTGTTTTTCAGCTACCACTGTAAAACTGCAAAACCACATTCAAAGCTTATTCTTTTAGAAATATTTTTGGATTTAGCAATGACCATTTAGATTATATATTTTCCTAGTTTGCATGATTGAGCTGTTCCTTCCTGTTCTAAAAAACGGGCTTAAGTACTCTCAGATTTACATTAATTCAGGCTACAGATGTTGCTGTTTTTTTACAAAACAGTTGAAGATTAATGCTGGAGTAAAAGAGTGTAGTGCCTTGATAGATTACAAGAAATATTTTATATTCATAAGGAAATTAAAAACCTTGTATAAATGTTTAACATGTATTATTATACTCAAATATTATTTTATTTAAGCGACAACAAGTTATTATATATCTCTGAAAATGACTATTCTGCGTAACCATCATTATGTGCAGGTTGGTTGATGCCTTTCTCTTCACAACTTCAGAAAGTAGCTAAAACTTGACATTAATGACCTTGGAAGAGTAGATTCATACTCAAGGAAATGTTGCTTCTAGTTTCACTGATATAATGGAGAGCAAAAGTCTATTTTCACATGGGTAAAAACATGACTTTGAGGTTAAAACAAATTGATCCTCTTTAAAGAATCGATGATTCCATATAGTATAAAGATGATATGATAATAAAGAATAAATAACCATGCATTTTGGATGAAGGAAAAATTATGGTGAGTGGAGTCAATACTGATTTAAGCAAGTTATTCTAGATAAAGTTAGTAAGTTTCCAGAAAATGGCAATTTTGTTTCCTGACAAATTTTGAGTTCTACACTTGCTTTTATTCTGCTTTGGCATGAAAACAGAACTTCTTAAATGCTATTGCCAAACAGAAGTATGTTAAAATATCTGTTTCATATTGAAAAGGTCAAATTTTTGATGCAAGCCTTCCTTTCCTGGGTATTCATTCCATTGATTTTTTCTTTTCTTTATTTTTTAAAAGTAAATGCCTCTGGAATATTTCTGAAACTTATATTGGCTTCAGCCAATAAACAAAACAAAACCCTCAAAAACAAAAACAAAACATAAATAAACAAAAGCCTCTTTTTCTATCATGACTATTCCATATGTAGTTAAAATAATGAACTCTGATATCCTAAAGCTATGTGGTTCCTTGCCTCTAAACTCCACAGTGTGACTTTTCAAATATGAGACAGAACATTATGCTAGCTTGTTATAATTTTCAGTCCTGCCTAGCTCTGCCCAGGTGGATAACTGGGGCTACCAGAAGGAAAGGGCAGATAAAAAATTATGATATTTTTTATTGAAAAAAAAAGTTTCTCTCTTCAACGATCCATTTAGTGAAAGGAGCTGGGAGTTAATATGTCAGAAGTTATTGTGGATTACTGATAGATATACGGCCTGATCATGCAAGTCTTTCATTTTGTTTCTGTGTTAATAAGGTAAAATATTGGGAAAATAGATTTGTGGAGAGTGCTCTTTTTTTCAGCCTTAATAAATCCATGATAGTGATTTATCTCATAAAGATATGTCAGGGAACATTAACCTTGCTGAAATAAGAATTAAAGAGAAACAAACAAACAAACAAACAAACAAACAAACTTGACATTATTCCAAACATGTTTAGATATTAAACCATTTAAGCACTTAAGAACTTATTCACTTTTCTTGTCACTGGAAGCATGTAATAAAGTTGAGTAACAGGATGATTATGGGACAGGTATTTACTGTACTTTTTGTACTGCTCAAATGAGCATTGTACTACTGGGCATTGTACTACTAAATGGGATGATGTATCTTTGTATTTTGAGGGCAAGAATAGACTCCCTTAAGGAAACAGTGAAGAGCTGTAGGCACAGGCAGTTCTGTACATCTGTTCTTATCTGATGAGAACTTCCCTTCTGTGACTGAATATCTCCTTAAACCAATCACAAGATGGTAACAGAAGTATGGTTTAAATCCTCAGTCAAATCATGCCACACTGAAGTCTCATATACAATACACTGCACATTTACACTATTTAGATTATATAAAACTTTTTTATTTTTAAAGAAAAAGAGCCAGGTGTTTTCCTGACTATATTTGATTTAGAACAAGTGCCAGTCCTCATTCCCAGGTGCAGTTTTTGTTTCTCTATTAAGTCATACAAGCCACTCTTCTTATTAAAAACAAAACAAAACAAAACAAAAACAGCAAACAAATAAACAAAAATCATAAAAACCTCTCTTCCAGAATTTTAATTCTCTGTTCAACAGAATTACTGACAAAACTGGAAGGAAGAATAAAGATTCAAAAAAATCAATTGTGATCAGAACAAGCCACTGGCAGAAGGTCTGATTCACAGTAAGTACTTGAATCAGGATGTCTGGTATTTTAGTAAGCATCCCAAAAGAATATTTTATTGACTCATGCCATCTGTTAAGCACTCATCAGACAAGAGAGAAGGAAGCTGTGTTGTCCAGAAGTTAGAGTGAGATGGAGGACATTGAGGGAACCTGGGAAAATAAGTTTGTATCCTCTCCTCAGTGAACATTCGGAGATTTTTTTCTGTGAAACAGAATAGCTCTAACTGGTGTGATAAGGTAAATTAAATGTGAATGTCTACCTATCTTTGTGGCTGGGGCACTCCAATGGCAGAATAGCAAGTAAAGGGCTTAAATCCTCCACATGCCCAGTTAATGCCCTGTGCAACATACTTTCAACTGTTCTGAGAATTACCTTTCCCTTTTCTCATAAAATAGTTTCAGGATCACCCAGGGAATAAATTTGAAAGATTCCATTGGATAGAAAAAAAAAAATCACCTAGTTCTATATATAAACACACGCAGTCATGTCACTGGTAGCATCTGAAATAGCAGCCCATATGCTCTCTAACTAAACACAGGCACCTCTCAAATGTAGCCTCTAACAACAGGGTGATCTTATTAAAACTGTCACATCCAGAGCTCTGTGTTTCAGCTATATTTAGCACAACATCACTCCTGCAAGCTTTATATGTAGGGAAGAGAGCTCTGTTTCTGTTGCTTATTTTCAGCACTACGTGCCACACAGCAGCAGACTGGCACTTCATATAGGCACTTTGTTCTATTGGGCAGGGAGATAAAACAGTGGCATTTAATATAAACGGAGAAGAATGGTGCACAGCTTAAATCTGGCCCAGAAACAAGCAAGTCAAGGAGTGCTCCTTGAGCTCAGCTTCCTATGTGTTCATTTTCAGTGGATCTGTGGGGCACTGCAAGCTGACAAGTAAAATCATTTGCCTCATAGATCATGAACAGAGCTGCAGTAAAATAAATTGTATGCAAAAGAGCAGGTACAAAATAAAAGTCAACAATACATGATATACTGACGTAATGAGGATTCTGCAGTAAATTAAGGGACACATTGGAAAATAAAAAATAAACCCCAAAATATGGCTTCTGCTTTCCAGATATATAACAGAAGACAATGTGATAAACTAAGCATAGATGACAATTAAATACATTAAAGCTATGATATGTGGATAAGGGAGAATTTTAATCATTGCTTACAAAAGGAATGAGGACATCTGCTAATTCCAGGTGGGTAGTGGTTCTGAAGGATCCACTTTAATGAACTGTCAGTCTAGTCTATTTTTTGTTAACATCCATTCATAAATATTTTGTCAGCTGCAGGAAGCACAGTGAGGTAACTTTACCATTTGCCAGCTCCTGCACAGGGGTAGAAGAGATGGCAGAAAAAATGTCTGAATATTAAAAGTCTGAATACTGACTAACAGCACAGTGGAGTCTAGTATCCTAAACCCTCGTCCAGCAAAGCATCCATATATTATTTGATCACTAATATAGGACGTGTGTATATTTGTTATAGGCTATGCGATTGAAAACAATGAATTGAAAATGATCTGAGACGATATTTTGGAGTTGGGCTTAAGAACTGCTCATGTAAGAACAGCAATGTATTGTTAGATACATAGATTATATTTAGCCTGGTTATGAGTTTAAGCACTGTGAGCAGAAATGGTGAATGGGATGCTGAATGCTCTCACAGAGGCACTGATGACTATGTGAAGGGGTTACATGATTAGGGACAACAGTAGAAAGACCTGTGAATGGAAAGGGAGCTCTAGTGAAGCACTTTGAATAAGACTGAGAGTAAGCTAAAAGGATAAAAGGATGCTTCAAAGATGGAACAATGACACTTTCTGTTCTTTAGTTCCAGACGTGTTCACGGAAAGAAACAGACTGCACAGTCTTTGCAAACATGACTTCATCAGGAGCTAAGGACCTCTTTTTCATTTGCTGTTTTTTCAAGAGAGCCAGCCCACAAGAACCCAAATATAGTTTAAGTCAAGGAGTCAAAATGTTTAACTACGTTCAGGTAACAGTGATGCTGAAGGAACGCATTATGATTTATGATAGACTAATAAATTACACTTCTTCATAAGTCAGTTTCTTGTTCTATTTGAATCTGATAGGAGAAATTTCTTGCCCTGGGTACATTTCCTGTCTCGATTCTACATCTGTTAATTTAGGATAATCTTATGTTATAAAACACAAACAGTCCAAGTCACAAAAATTTAAGATATCTTTCCCTTTCATACTCTCTGCGCAAATTATGTTCACTATTATCCCTCCTGTTTGAAACTCTAACTGTGGAAGACTATTAACCCCCCAAATTTCTGTAATAAACTTTGTACTAGGAGCTTAAAAAACTATTTTTCAAAAAGGAAACAGTTAGGAAGAAGCCCTTTAATCCTGAAAGTTTAAACATAGAGATAAAAGGAGTTATGAACTGCAGGTGCCTTGCCTTGAAGGTTGCACAATACATCATTCAGGTTGCTGAAGAGAATGGTTGAGGTCATTATTTTCTGTCCAAAAGTCCACAGGAAGTCATTATTCTGTATTATATTTAAACTGGTTAAACACATTTCTGAAAGTGAAGTAATTCAGAGCAGCAGTTTCAGAGTCTTAAAAATAATTCTCTGTCAGGGAGATTTTATGATTGAAATAGATTATCCTTTTTCCAGTATATTGATAAATTATGTTTATCAAAAGTTTTCTCTAGGAAACCACTTTAAGAAAATGATTCTTGGTCTCTTCACTGATCAAGGACATATAGAGCAATATATGACCCTTGATTTGTCCATTAAGTTCTCTTTTTGATTGACAGGATTCAAGCCCTGGAATAAAAGATGTTCTGTTTTTTCCTATAACTGCTCACAGGTAAATTCCTCCTTATGACAAACAAATTTGTAACTAAAAACATCACATTCTAACCAGTGGAATTACAAGTCCTGTCTGCTATGAAATGTTAATGATCTCACAAACTCCACTATTCATTGTATTGTGATATTTGCTACAATGTTTGTCTACAGCTGCACTTTTTTCATCTGTGAAAAATATTTGCGTGAACAAATATTTCTCATAGAGGAAGAAAAGTATAGATCTGGAATATAAGGGGATTTTATTTTTTGTAATAGTTTTTATCTGATCTTACAAGACAGAAGATCAGTATGACTCGTTACAGAATAAATGACTGCCTTTGCTGTTAAGCATTAATAATATTAATAATTGCAGCCATCTACACCTTGTCCAATCTCAGCTTTATATGTAACTGAACTCTCTAAATCTTTATGTGACTCCACAAGGCAGAAATTATGCCAATACAAGATTTTTTCAGTGCCCCAAAACTGTATGGAATAGGCTGGACATTGCGTTGGGAATCAATGAGAAATAACTTATGAGAGTCTTAGGGTTTTGAATTTCTGTGATCTTTATTTATATGATCAAGTTAAAAGGAAAAGCCTTTTAACATGGGGGCAGGCTCTGTACTATTTGGGGTGCTCAGATGAGACTGAATACTGAAGAGATACAGAAATCCATGGCAGTTGACAGCCATTTGACGCCATCGTTATCTAAGAGGAACTTTGTTTTGTAATCACTTTCACTCATGTTGACTAATGTATTCTTTTTTTCTAAAAAAAATTCCTTTCTTACATAATATGTGCACTATCTCACTAGGCAAAGGAAAAGAGACAGTACTAATGAGTACAAACTGGCATTTTAACTACACTTCCACATAGAACTCTTCTGAGTGAGAATAAACAACTGCTACTGGTAAGGATAGATAGACAGATAACAAATAAATCTACTTTGTATCACCACCACTGGAAGGATTGAATTCTTAATGGCCACAAAGAAGACTAGTACAAAGGGGAAAAAGAAATTGTTTGTATGTATGTATATATACACACGTACATGAACAAAAGGAAAAAAATGCATAGACAAGTAGTGATCATGTTTGGGAAAAAAAGGAAGAAGAATAAATATGACATATTTGGCTCTCCAAACTACCTGAGCTTTATATATCCCCTTCTCTAGCCCTATATTCTACCTAAATTGTATACACTATGACCTTTGTGGTATCAAGGATAAGCAACCTATGTCAGTCTGTCATTAATCTCTACAAAAGCTCTGCAACTCAATAATTACTGAACACTAATTATATACAACCCTCTACCTTTAAATAACAGTAATGTTGTGACACAAATCCATAAACCCCAGGAAATTACAAGGTAAGAGTGACAACAGACCCTTAACTCACATTACTATGAAGAACTTACAATGATCTGAATTAAAAAGTACTGACATCTTTAAAGCCACTTTTCTCCAGTTTAAGTGCTTATTTTTTCACCACTATTGATTATTTGAGACTATTCTAAATAAAGCATTCTTTGTTTTAAACGCATAAAGCACACATTGTTTGCACAAAAAATGGCAAACTCAGCCCTCTTGCAAATTTTAGTTAATAATGCAAAAGGAAATGATTTGGTATAACCTTCCCATCTATTTTACATGACAAGAGTGATTTCAGAATATAAGGAAAAATAATACTGTAGATTTGTTCTTTCATAACGGATGCTTCCCTCTATGTTTAAGTGTCTGTAATGGAGAATAGGGACTCTAAGACAAGACAATGAAAACTCAGAAAAATATGTCTTGCTGCCCATCAGTAGTAATTGAAATTATAATTATAATCATCAGCAAATTCTTTACACATATTATATTAGGCTTAGAGCCTTAAATTGGTTATAGGATTCATTTAGAGCTAGGCATTGTACAGATATGAGAGAGGATTTTTCTTCCCCATAAAGATTAGAGTACAAACTGAAGAATCATATAATGATGTCAAAGGAAAAGGAAACTTTCATTCTGGTACAGGATTATGATTTCTCTGATGTCACAAAATGTGAAAGAAATTATATTTGCATTTGTAAATTATAGTTCAAGTGGACCAATTGAATGTGTCAAGAGGACAGGCATGAAAAATAATCCTGGAAAGCTTAATGGAATTAGTGTTGTTTAGCCTGAGGAATGATGGGAGGATGAAATGATAACAGAACTCAAATACATGAAACACTTCCACAAAACCATAAAAAGAAAGGAAACAATCTCTTTTCCATGATTGCTTAAAGTCCTCTTCAGTCCTCTAGCTCTGTGACTATGGTAAGCTTAGCCATGGCACTCAGATCTTCTCAGTGTCCACTCTGCTGAGTGCCAGTCTACTGGATCTCACAACTTTTATTTTAAAGGCGTCCTTAAAGCCTTTAAAGGCTTCTGTGAAATGAAAGAATAATTACTATTTATCCTATAATATCTGAATAGTTCAATAGACTAATTGTGTACATACAAATAAAGAAGATACACAGTCAAACCCTGTGTATCATCTCAAGCACCGTTACTTTCAACGCAAGAACATACTCAGGACTTCTACCCTGGCAATGTCCTTGTCATGGTACACTCAAGTTTTACTGAAATTAAGATTTGTTAGTGATAGGAACACTAGTACAAATCTTTCCTTTCCTTTTCTTTTCTTTTCTTTTCTTTTCTTTTCTTTTCTTTTCTTTTCTTTTCTTTTCTTTTCTTTTC
>JAWLRI010000963.1:6536641-6586605 GCA_034781795.1 Crypturellus tataupa | reverse complement strand
GGGGAGGCCCGGCGCGTGAGGCCCGCGTCTGGGATATCGTTTGCCGACGGCATCATTATTTTTTATATAACTCCATACATTATTGTTAAAGGAGACTCAAAATTCATTTGACCTTAAAAATACACATCTGAATTTGAAGTTTCTATACATTTGCAATTCAGTCTTTATTTAAAAATTAAGAAAGAGCAACACTAAGTAAATATTTCTACACAATCGCTAAACCATAATGCAAAGTAATTTCAGCTCTATTTTCTAAGAAATAATCTCTTCAAAGCTATTTTCTTAGCCAGCTTTTATGCAAAAGTTTAGAAACAAAAGGGAAATGTTCTTCAGTAAAGGTAAGCCTGCTTTTGTTTTTTGAAGGGTTGAGAGTGTAGTATTACAGTAACAAGTAATATTCTATTTTTTTTAACTAGTTATATTTCCAAGGACCTTTTATCTAAAGGGTCTTTTAGATCTAAATAAGATTATAAATCACTAATATTTAACAAAAACACTTATTTCTAATAATTTTAACAGAAAATCAAGAGAAATTGTATTTACCCTCTCATTTTCCTCAGTTAGAACTGAAACAAACAAATAACTTTCATTTATATCAAACACAGTGAATGTTTTATTGCACCATATTGGTTCTTTTCAGAGGAGTTCAAGTAAAAAAAAAAAAAAAAAAGTTTTATGGACGGTGTGACAACAAAATGCATATATTAAAACATGCATATTATTTCTTGTTTAGGCAATATAATTTATTATGTATTTTTAAAAAGAAGAAAAACTGCTTAGAATCTGAGAGCAAAATATCTCTCTTCTTTTGAACACTGATTTGAATTGAGACCTCAGCCTTTTTTATCTGAAAAGACACATCTGGTAATAAAAAAGAGCCAAAAGTACCATCTGCCTTCACAATAGAGGCTCTCAATTTTTATTTGATAGACTTTGAAATAAACCCTAAAGGACTTTAGTCTTCATTTGCATTTATTCTGTTTATGATCATCAAGTTTACACTCCCTTTCTTTGCATATTCACTCACTTTCAGGTAATTTTTGCTTCCATAAGCTTGCTAACACAGGCTTAATATTCTCAGATGCTAAGCACAGCAGACTTGATAGCCGCTTGGTTTTATTGATTTGAAACAGAAAGCATGAAGAGATTTTGAATGCAAGTTTCAAAAGTTCATAATTTCTCCTAGAGATTGCTATTGTTATCTTTTGAGTGGTCCAACTTACTGTGCTGAGTTAAAGCCATGGTTGTCTTCTGACAATCTGACAGAAAACTAGATTTATTTTTTTCTTCCCACTGAGCTTTACGATTGCTACCGTAAAAGTAGTAACAAAATGGTTGCCTTTAGGTGCAGGTTCAGAACTGCTAACTGCCAAAGACATCCTTCGGTGAAATATATACATCACATTTTATTTATACAGAAACTTGGCTTCCAATCAACACCTTTACTGTACCTACACAAGACTCAAGTCTCTTTCTTGCTCGGTCTATGCAGTTGTGTGGCTTGAACGCAGGTCTTATTGCAATCTGGTTAATTTGCCAAAGCTAGGAAATAATAGGATGTTGAAAAAAAATGCTGATATTTTTTTCTTGACTAGCAGTTCTGCATAAATATCTTGATTTCTGAATAGTTCTCTGAATCCAATCAAACCAATTCAGTGGTTTGTTTAGTCTTTCATTTCTTCATATTCTTTTAAAAATAATAGGCTAGGCATAGAAGACCAAATGACTCCCCAATGGGAGGTAAGCCTTTTTTTTCCCCTCGTTTCCTTGTTTTTGCAGATTTAAACTGAACTTTTAATTCTTAGTTTGCTATACTGGCAAGTCTCTCAGCTCACAGAATCCATGGCTCAGGAGCTCTGCAAACCCTGGCACTGCAGGCTGAAAACAACTCAATTTTCATCATGGTATTTCTCCTTCATCACTGCTTGCATACCATGAAAAAGAAAATGCTTGGTATTGGATATTACAAACACAATGAGCCATTTTCCATAAAACTTTTCCCAAAGCTTCAAAAATCTTTTGGAAAGAAAAACAGAAAAACAATGGTTGATAATTAATTGTTAAAGTAGTATTCATTTGTTCTTCTTTATCATTCTCTTCCTGCTTACTAGCAGTAATTTGTCACTTTACCTACTGTCCTGGTCTTCCTCAAAGCCTTTACTAAGACACAATCTATTCTACTAGGGAGTTAGAATTGACTAAACCAAAGACAGCCAATATTTCTACTCTCAAGTTTCTATTCAGGAAATGGAGAAACAGCAGTTAAATATTTTACTGTCTGTGCCTTAAAAAAAAATGTAGCAGATCATGGCAGAATCTGCTTAGATTTTGTGAATCTCACTGTCATAACCTATAACTGTCCTTTTATGTTTTCTTGTCCCCTGTAGACTAACAAAACTCAGTCTACTGGTATTTTCTTGAAAAAAAAATATATCCAGCAAGTTTATTCATTTTAATTCTTGTTCTAAATCCTCTTCATTTATTCTTTTTTCTTGTACTGATAACACAAAACTGTTGCATCTGCAATTTCCTTCTATTTTTTTTAATCACACACACTTCTCTTTTGAGTAGTTCATGTATTCACTAAATTTTCATTGACTTGGCAAGTTCAGCTTCATACATGATCTTCAACAATCCTACAATACGGGAGCAGGAAACAACAACAACAAAACAAAACAAAACTATTCAGTTACTGACATTGAAAACAACCCATTTTTTTCCTTAAATCTTAGGTGCAGAAATGCACTTGCAAAATATACTGAGAATAAATAATGTTAGCCTCCCTTGGGGATAATATTAGATTTGTCACCCAGAGAGGGCACTTTACCAGATAGCCTAGAACTGATTAATTTATATAATGGTAGCAATGTTAGGATTTCTGATATACATATAAGAAATCTTATTGCACTGATTTAGAGTCCATGAATGCCTGTATTCCTCTGACTAACAGTGATGACTCCATATATCAATTTTATGTAGGTTATTTTTGGCTGAACCTGTTCTGATTTTCAGTGCTGCTCTTTTTGCCTAATTAATGCGATTACTACATTATTAGAACATTTTGACTAATAATTGGATGAAAAACAATTAAAATTGCCAGTATTTGAATGTATTTGTCTAGAGGTTGTTTTTTTTTAAATGGGACAATATCGTGAGTGATCATACCACTGGAAAAAGTAAGATAAAACTTCATTAATTGGCCTCAACAATTTAAATAAAAGTTCAACAGAAACAGAAGTGTTTACAGATGGATGAATTGTCCTTTAAAAACATGAGGGACTTTGCCAGTCCTCCATTCCATTGTCATCTCTCAGACTGATGCATAGAGTTAACAATAATGAATTCTATAAGAAAAAAATATCTGGAAAATTGGAAATTTCTAGAGATAAAGATAAATTAGATAAATTTCCCATCCAGTAGAAAGGAAATCTGGTGAATTGCAAAGGAGGCAGTTCTTTACAGAATGAGAAAACTCTCTGCGCTACATTTTTTTCCATTAAAATCTTTGAGTTATTTAGAAATATCTGTTAGAAAGGTAAATAACAAGCATACATTCCTTCCACTGTGATTTGATCTTTCATATATGTCTTTTTCTTACAAAGTAGGCAAGGATTCTTCTGATTACAAATCAGACAGGTGGTCAGAGGAAATATAGGAACATTTTCAGTGATTCTTCCTAACCAAATAGATCTTATAAATCTTGTGTGTAGGAATTTAATTAATTTGGACCATGGAAATGCTGATCAGTTTTTCTTTCCTTCCAGCTCCATCACAAAACCTCCTTTAAGGTTAAACTTTTCATCCACAAGATTATTCATAAAGTGAACCAACTTTGTTAATACATCTTTCATAGTCAGAGACTTGTTTTCTACTGTCCAAGCTGTGACAGGTTATGTTTAGGCTCCTACCTCCATTATATGTGGCCTAATAACAAATAGATTTTGAAAATAATTCTGTTCCCTTTTCTTTTAAAAAAAATCTGAATTTCGTTTCAAGTAATGATCTCTTCCGTTTTCTGAAAGTCATAAATATGAACTCAGATATTAGATAATAGCGGTTAATATGTTTATAAAATATCCCGATTTCAGTTGCAGCAGTGCCTAGAAATACTATAAATGAAGGGCAATAAGCTACTGAAAGTATGATCAAGATTTCAATAATCAAATTAAGACAAATAAGTATTATTTGTTAGTTATTTGTAGTATTATTACAATGATTCTAACATTTATAGTCCAAATGATGTAATTACATATAATTCCCAGTAACAATATAGCTAAATATCCACATGCATTCTTTATGGTATCTATCTGTGTCTTTGTTGTTATGCATAGCCTTTCAGGATGTCAAAGAACATGGAGATTAATGAGTGGAACTTATTTAAGGAGAAAGCTGTTGGGGTGAGCTCTGAGTTTTGCAAGTTTTTCAGCTGGAGTTTCTACCTCCTCAAAGCTCCATTTGTGGTTATTTTTACACATGCTCAATCTGATTATTCTTTTTTTTCTTGTTGACCTACTTTTTTTTTTTAGCTGAAACAAGATAAAATAAACTCAACAATTAAGAAAAAAATCCAGAAAATGACTGACAAATCCTGAAAACTTGTGTTGTTAAATTATGAAAAACCTATGCCCTGTGACTAGCAATGGCAATATTATCTCATTGGGGCAAAATAGAATAATGTTGAATTCAGACTGAATTCAGAGACAAATAATCAAAAATGAGAGTAGAATAAAATATTAACTAGTGTAGGTTTTTGCTGAGTAAAATTAATTTTACATTTTAATCAGATGTTTTGTTTCTGAGTATTTTTCTCTCATCTGTTAAGACAGCTATACTTTTCATTGGGTATGATGTATTAAATCATGTGCAGTATTTTAAAGTATTGCAATATTTAATTTATTATGCTTTATACTCTGTATGTTATATATTTATACTTTTTACTAAAGTAAAGAAAAGGTACCTTTTAGTATATAGTTTACAGTGTATCTTAGATCAGAACATGAACATTTGAACATGAAATGATTCAAACAGAATTCTGAAGTGCATCATTGCTGAGGTTTCCTAGTCTTCCGTATGGTTTGATAGTCATTGTGCTTAAATGACCTCCAAATCTAAACCCTGAGATCTGGCTGCTGAGAGCATACCCAGGACAAAGACCCCATTTCACTACCTAACTGAATGTCTCACATTCAGGATATACATTAATTTAAGATTTTAGTGTAAACTGACAGATTGCTCTCACAGGGCTGCATTAGTAGCAATATCTGAGGAAGGAAGACAGTTCTAAAATTCTAGTAAACTGGGTCAAATTTATTAAAATTAGTAGTGCAAGTAGTCATAGATTGCTTATTCTAGATAACTGCTTCATGATCATGCTTCATAATTCCCAGCAAGGTAAATGCAAGAAATATAGGGTTTTTTTTTCTTTATCTGCCTTATTCAGAAAGAACACAGCATTTATTTCTTTTGTAAATGTCAGAGAAATATTGATGTTTAGTTAGAAGCTTTGATGACAATTTTCATCTCTGAGCAGTTATCTCTAGATGGCTTGTGGAAGCCAACTAGCTTGACAAATAGAAATACTGATTGTTTTAAATTGTATCGGCACAAACACGGTACTAGAAACAGATCTTTTTTTTTTTTTTTTTTCATTTCCTATCATAGCAGCTTAGGAAAACTTCTCACCATTCTTTCACTTGCCAAAAGATTAGGGAAGACTTCATTAAGTGCTGGATTTCAGCTCCTCCAGGTATAGAAGGTGTCATCAGCTCAGCAATATTTGTGCTGACTCAGCTAAACATTCACAGCTAAAAGCATTAATTTACTTTTAAAACTGTGCTTGAAAGCAATTCTGTTTCAGAAACAGAAGCAAAGTCAGCTGAAAAACTGCAGTCAAATTCTGCTTTAAAAGAAAATAGAAAAAAATCAATTTATTGTAAACTGTTGTTATTTATGGAAGAAAATCTAATACTGCAATCATCCCACCTTTTTTTTCAGAAGAAAATAATTTATTGTATTCCTTAAAACTAAAGGACTTCCACATGGAAATATTTTAATGGTTAATAATGTGTTTTAACCTAACTCCTTGAACTCAATCCCCTACCTCCATGTATTTGACCAATATATATTTTCTGTTTCTAGAAGTTCTACTTGTTTGTTTACTTTACCCCTAGAACCATTATCGGAAATGCAAGATAATGGCCAGGAGATTGGAAAAATGTTCATCACTGTAACTACCTCCCCTAAAGACTTATCTAGTGAAAGGAATCGCTAGTTTATCAATCAGGGAATTTTTTACCAAGCTCGAGTTCTTCTCTTGTACACCATGGGTTGCATTAAAGGCATCACTATAAATCATTCCTTCATCACCCTACTGAATCTCAGACTTGCATGGCAAAATGCTGTATGTAAAGAATACTACCATCATACAACTGCACCTTTGGAAGTGAAGGTAAGCACAGACACGGCAGAGAAACTCTCAAGAATGAAAATGCCAGCACTGGAAAAGAAACACTTGAGAAACATTAACACAAAGTAAATTTTACATGCATGAGTGTGCCTTTCGGGCAAGTCTGTTAACATTGAAACCGAAACTGTATAATTATTTATTGCAGGTGAGAACATGGAGTATTTGAGTAAACATGAAACAGGAGTGTGATGGCCACTCTTTAAAGACCCGTTAATTTTGACAACCCATTAATACACCACCATTTCAACAGATGAAGAAAGTAATGCTTTTACAACCCCAAGGAAAAAAAAAGTTTGAATGCCCTTGTTGCTCAGGAACTTTGTGAATGGAAATTAAGTAGGATGAATAGTTATTACAAAATGATACTTTGGAATGAGAGAAAAGGAAGTCTTTGTTTTCAAATTCTCCAGATTTGTAGAGTTCTGCCAAAAATGACTCTTTCCAATCTGTCCATTAATTGAGGATTTGGGGTTGAGTTGGTTTTGATTTGTCCTCCCTCCCCCCTTTTATTTTGTTTTTGTTAAAAGACCTTAGTGACACAAAGCTCTGATTCCAGCGTGGAGTGTTTGAGGCAATAATACTTCACTTGAAGGAACTAAGTTTATAGCATAATAAAATATTGGTGTGCATCCTCTCTACCTTGGGCATAACCCTATTGCCAGGTTGATGGTATTTTAGAGGGTGCACAGGTATGCTTTTCAGATGTTCAGGAAACAGATGTGGTCAAAAAATCGAAACTGGAAAAAAACAGAATATGAAATCTCCATTATACCTGAAGAATCTGCAGAACTCATTAGAAACAGAAAATGCTTTATGTATTTCCAGACCTGGTGCCTGCTCCGTATCTATCATCCGCATTTTGAAGTCAGAGGAGGAAAGCACAGAAGAATGCCATGTCTACAATATATTTCATGGAAAATCAAGTCCGGTATTCTCTGAAAGCTTTTTTTACTTTGAAATGAGTGGTCCCTAAGGTCAGGTATCTTATGTTTTATTTTTTTTTTCTCTGTTCTAAAGGAAAAAAAAAAAGGGCATTTTATTTCCAAAGAGGAAATAGGCAATTAGTGTAATATGAAGTGACCTTCTGGACATTATGTGCAGACTGACTAGTGCAACCTTGGAAATCATAGAGTACATGAGGAAAAAAATCTGTGGGCGAAACTGGATTCCATTATATACAACTAAATGAACACCTTCCACTGGAAAGTGGAAAAAAAATCTAGAGCACATAAACTGCTAAGGATGGATATAAAATAGGATTAAAAAATAGGAATGTCTTCAAAATGTTTTGCATCCTTTAACTGATTTAATTACAACATATGTAATATTGTAAGTTGTAATATTACAACTTATAATGGGAAACACAAATTAGACTCACTATTGAAATACAGAGATTTAGTTATCAAAGGGCACATGGCATTTCAGGCCTGGAGTCGTGATAAGAGCTTGAGAATTAATAACCTTTCATTTTCTTTTAAAAAAATCATGTAGTTTCCTTTTGAACACTGTCACATATCTTAAAGAACATGATAAATGCAGTACATTTTTCATGTTGCACTTTGCATATATGCCACCAAACTGACCTTCCTTGAACATTATAGCTTGTATTGTTGTTTCCAGTATCAGCAGAGGCTGAGTTGGCTTTAGACAATCACAGAACTTTTGTTTGCTTCAGCACTTCCTTTGCAATTCATTTTTTTTTGGGGTGGAGGGCAGGCAGACAGGAGGAGTTCACTGCTTAATACTATTTCAAAAGAGAAAGAATCTAAAAGTTGATTGCAAGTAGGCTAATAGGCAGTTGTTTTAGTGTCCTTTGTAAATGAGAATCAGTAAGAGCAAATCTTAATTTCAGGGATATGAGAGTATTAAAATGCATATTTCTGCACTTCGTATGAAAATACCAAGATTTCTGCACAGATAGAAAAGTAGATTGGAGAAAAATAATTGAAAAATCCATTTAAATTAATATTTATTAATAATTGTGTCCCTAAATACAGAAATAAATATTTCCCCCTTGCCCCTCAGGGAAAAAAATAAACCACAGATTATGCATTTATTTTATTTAGAAATACAGTATCCATGGATATTGTTAATGACATTGACCTTATAGCACATGTTCTGCTCTGCCCTCATATGATAATGGATAAGGTAATAAGGGGGCACATTCTACAGAGAGTAAAATGTATGGAGTTCTAACAGGAAGTTTATAAATCATATTCACCTTCCACCCCACTACTGGTTCGGATTGGGGTGTTACGTCTCTAACTACCATGTTTATCTTGTCTAACTGCCTGCATAAGAATTTCATAGAAAAACGCTTGAGTTCTGTAATCAACAGGGGATGAATACATGTAAATAGACCTTGACTTACAAATAGATCTTATGAAAGGCTTAACTTGGCTTTTATTATTTAATACATAGGTTACTATTTCATTTTAATGCATGGAAGTCATGCAATTTATGTATAGCTTTATATAGAACCTGATAAAAACAGTCATGAAAAATGACACAGCATCATGTTTAAGAACAAAACCTGATACACTCTAAAGGTCTCAGAATGTCAATGCTGCTTTGGGAAGCATTCCCTTGTTTTTTTATTTGGGATATTACACATAAAAATATGTATATGAACTTCTTTACAATAAATTCTGGAATGCTACCTTGTTTTTTTTGTCATGGTTATCATATAAATATCTTGATTCAATCTGATATAAGACTAAACAGAAAATGAAGCAAGAAACTGATGAAATCAATAGCACTCCATTAGAATGAAGCAGTTCTTGATCTCCAGAGATTTTGAGAAGGGAATATTCTGATAAAGAAGGGAAGTGTTGATAAACTACACGGATACACAGGCTTATGGTGAATGAATTAGGTAGAACTGATTGCATCCTATTTGGGAATATTAAGATTTAAATGACAGATGTTTGCATTTTATCATTTTAAATTATTAGCTTCCTCCATAAGAATAAATAATATTTCGTTTTAAAGAGAACTACTCAGTCATGATGCTTTCCATTGTTCTGGTCTCACTGAAGGAAGAATCCTTTCAAATCTCATCTGAATTTCCTAAGTAAGCAGGACTGGTACATTCATTGCAGTATCCCTGCATGAGTTATACTACTGCATGTATTTTAGTCCAGGAAATGGAAAATGCCAGTGGAAAATTCCCACATATTTAGAGCCTAGAAGAAGGATATCAGGGGGAAGATGGGACAGGTGGTTAGGGAGGAAGATAGAGACAGCATCTGAACATTCAACGATAGGGTTAGGAAACCCAAAGCCCTCTGGGAGCTAAATCTGGTAGTCTAGTGGGGGCTGTGAAGAGCAACAGAAAGGCTTTCTACAGGTTTATTTATACGTATACAGAGGAAAAATCCAGCTGCCAAAAGGTTCAGGGGCTCTAGTGACAAACGATATGGAGAAGGCAGAGGATCTCAGTGCCTTCCTCATTTTGCTCTTTCCTGCTAAGACTCACTTTCAGATGTCAGACACTTGAGATAGCCAGTAAGTTCTGCAATAAGGGATAGCAGTGGAGGAAGAGGTCAGGGAACATTTAAACAAACTGAGCGTGTGCCCTGATGGAATGGATCCAGGAGTGCTGAGGAAGCTGGCCAATGTAATTTATGCCTCTCTTAATCTTTGAAAGGACGTTGTGATGGGCAGAGGTGTCTGAGGACTATAAGAGAGCAAATTTCACCCCTATATTTAAAAAGGGCAAGAAAGAGGATCTGGGGAAGTCACCTCAGTTCCTCAAAGCAAATGGGAGCAAATAGTTCTGGAAACTATTTCAAAGAACATTAAAGATAGGAAAGTGATTATGAGCAGTCATAATGGATTTATGAAGGAGAAATCTTGTCTGACCAACCTGATTGGCTTCTACAGTGAAATGACAGGCTTGGTATGTAAGGGGAGAGAAGTGGGTGTTGAATACCTTAGCTTTACTAAGGCCAAAACTTTACTATACTCTCCCATTACAAAGTTATTGACAAACTCATAAAATATGGTCTAGGTAAGTGGACAGTGAGCTAACTGAAAACTGGCTAAACTGCAGGGATGAGGATTGTGTTCAGCCAGTGACTGGAGACCAGTCTAGCTAGTATAGCTTTTTCTGAGATAGCCAACATATTCTTGAATATAAAGAATCTCTACCTATAAATCAGAGAGATCAAACTTCCATTGACTTTAGTAATGTCTAGATTGTATTGAGGGTACTTAATGCTCAGTACCTGATTTATTCTGAACAAGGCAAAGTGTTCCAGATATAAAAAGATCATTGATTTCCCCTCCCTCCCCCACAAAAAGTTCAGATATTTATCAGCAAGGATTCCTACTCTGTGTGTAGATGTTTTGCAGAACTATTACAAAAAGCAAACAAAAAACAAGTGCTCTAATGCCAAGACTGTCATTATATTCTTTCATTTTCAAATAAAGATAGTCTGCAGGAGAACAGAAAGTCAGGCAAGACATACAATTCTTGTTTAAATCAGCTTGAAATAAAAGAACCTGGAACAGACTTCTGTCTACAACTTTTCCCTTTTTGCTCTCCTTACTCCTTGCTTCTTTACATACCAAAAGACACAGCATAGTCCATGCTGTAGAGATTTTGGGGATTATGCATTTTCTATGTACAAGTAGAAATTGCTAATGGAGAAATAGATGGATAGTAAATAAATTCTAAGTCATCTTTTATTTATCTCTTACTCTCTCAGAGTCAATGCAGTTGAATTAGCTGAATTTCAATCACCTGATGGCAAACTGTATCAGTGAAATCATGGCCTTTTGTACCTTCTGCTGGGAAAGAAGACCCCAGGATACTTTGGTAAACTGTTTAGTTTTTGTTAAATGTTCATTCTAGTGATTGGGAAGCTTGCTCTTGACATCTGTGTTGTCGCCTGAGGCATATATTTCTCAAAAGCTACACAAGTGCTGTATAGCTGATCCTACCTGTTCGCCATACTAAAAGCAGTGTATGAGTGAATGTCATCATTAAAACTAAGCGAAGCACAAATTTAGTCAACTTTCTGCTTTTATCCTAAGCATTAACAGAATATGAGCCAGAGTCTCAATTCATATAAACTCACTTGACTTTGCTGACTTCAGTGAAACATCTGTTTATATTCACTCAAATCTGGTCCCAGGATGCATCACCGTTACTTAAAATGATTTAAAATTGAATTAATTGTTTACTCACAGCCATGCGTATCAAATTAGTAGGAAACTGGGGAACATATTAAAACAGACATGAATAAGGATAGGGCAAAAATGAGTCAAGAATGAAATGCTTCCACATGAGAGCCAGTCAATATTTTTTAAAAAGTTTTCTCTTGTTTTAGTCTTGAACTAATCACAGATTTTCTTCTAAACAAATTTAACTATGATCTGTGATTTAATAAATGTTGCTTCAGCACTTCAGGGTTTGCTTGTACCAGGAATCTCTATATATGCAGATAATTCACCTCTAGATAACTTAAAGACTAAAACTAAGAAGCAAGAAAGAATTTCCAAGCTACTTCTCACATACTGAAAAAAAACCCCATATTTTGTAACAGTTCATCCAGTTACCTCCATATTAATGTTTTCATTATATCAGAAATTAATTGCACTTTTAGAAAATCAAGTGAGGCTAGATTCTGTGTAAACAATCCTTTTAAGCATGAAGGAGAAAGGAGAAAAAGTTGTGAAATAAGATTATTACGGAGAACGGTTACCTCATAAATTTGTCTTGGTCCTCAAATGTGTGTGACAAAACAATATGACAATTTTTTAGATTGATTTATTTTCTCTTTGAAAATTCAGATTTTTACTACATCTTCTGTTAACTCTTGAGAAGTTTGTTTTTATTTAATCCTTTTCTAGCTAACATTTTTTTAATTCCTATTGGCAGCAGTTGGAAGAATCTAGGCAAAAATGGGAAGAACTATTTCTCAGCATAGGTAAACATGTTTAGGATTGTATATTCTACCTGTCTGAATTTTGGTTATTAGTGCTTATATTTCCAGTTTCATTTCTCCCTTTGGAGAAATCCGTCATCTTCATGTGTCCGACAAACTGACTTCAATGATAATATCATCTTCGTGGTGTTTGAGAAAGGAACTGTAATCAGCAATTAGTACTATTTGTGTTCAATCTGCTTATACATACTTCACCTGGATTAGACTTCCAATATGGAAAAAGCTTTAACCATCCCTGTGATCTCAATGCACCAGACCGTACGTACCAAAGAAACGAGGGAATTTGTTAATATTAAACAAAGAAATAAAGCAGAAAGACAGAGGGGTTAATCAAAAGTGCAGTTATGCATACAAGAAGCATTTATGGATGTGTATTGTCTATCCTTTCTCTGCGGTTACAAGGAGTAAAGCTGTTTTGTCCTATCACTTTTCCTAAGATACAAGCAGCCTTATGAACAGCATGAAGAATCTCTGGCAGCAAGACGGGTAGCAGATGTCAGATATGTCAGTGTGAAGCATATTTTTTGAGTTCTCTATGCAGAATGGCTTGTCTAGAGAAAGTCAGATGCTCGGTCGCCTCGGTTCCCACAATTAGCATTTCTCAGCACAGTGGGCAGACCTGTCAAATCTCAGACACTGAGAGTCAAACTCGGAAGACCGTCTCTGTCTCATCCGCCGCTGTAGCTGGACCTCTGACTCATCTGTTTCGGTGCTGTGCTCTCACTCTACCTTCCATCGCTACCACTCTATATGTCAAGCATGTATGTGGTTGGCCTGCTTATGTGAGTGACCCATTTTGCTCTGGGAGGACAGTTCATGGAATGGAAAAGAAAGGAAAAAATGGTAGAACTGAGCTTTACTCTCAGTTCTATCGACCCAGTCCATTTGAAAGTTTAGGCCTAATTTTCTGTAAAATCATCTCACTACCTTCTCACGCAACCACTAACTCATACTCTCAGAACAGGGCTGCACAGGTCCTTTTATCCAAATCTACATTTTCTTCCACCAAGTAAGAATTCCTTTAGAATATTTTATTTTCTTTTTATACTAGCAACTAGGAAAATGATAGCTGAGTCTGTAAATCCAGTATAACACTTGCCCTATAACACTTGCTGAAAAGAAATAGTCTGGAAAACGTATCTGTGGGCCTGCGCCAGTTCCCACTCAAAATAGTGAAAAATTTGTTTGCCTCAAGAAATTCCATACTAGAAATTATCTAACATGATTTCTGTAACAAGAAAGCTGCATACAATGCCAGCTTCATCCTCTGAGCAATGTGGGAAGAACTTTGGCAAACCCTATGTTTTACAAGTTAATAATTAAAATAGGAAAGATATACCATTCTATATGAAAATGGTACCAAATATAACCTTTTGCAGTGTGGATACTGCATCAGACTGGAACATTTCCTTTCTACAGTGATACTAGCTCTCTCTTTGACAGATATGACCGTTAGATAGTGAAAAATAACATAAGGCTGTAAAAGATTTAGTGAGGATTATCAGATATCTTTCTACTTACCTAGCTGGCAATGGTGTCAACAGTGGTTATGCATAGAACAAAAGCACTGATATTTAAAACTGGAAGGGCCTAAGACATTTTCACTAGTATTTGAAGAAAATAAAAGAAAAAAACATGTGATTTTCTGAGTAAAATTGTTAAAATATTCTTGACCTTTGTTATTTATATTTTGTTTTCAAACTGTGATCATACTTGCTGCCTGACCTTTTTAGCTCTTTTCAGTAAGTCCTGCATATCTCACTGTTCTTTGAGTTAAACATTTCTTTGAAGTGCTTAAATGCCCACTAGACTTTGCTACACTTTTTTTTTTTTTTTTTTGAATGAGTAGCAGAAGAAAAGTCTGGTACCTGATTATCCCATTTGTTATGACAAAGAGGCTGTCATTACTTTGAATAAAGCAGTTTCATGTGCTGATTGTGCCTTCTATTTTCTTACTTGTTCTGATGAGAAAGGGAGGGGTTAATGTTAAGTGCTATCATCAATGGGCATAAAAGTTACTGCACATAGAGATAAATGAGGCATTCATTTTCTGAGCCATTAATATTGAATCTGTTAACCTAAAAATGTAAGTCAAATAGATCTAAGCAACATAACAACAAAAGATTTATTTTAAAAAATTGCAAAGAGTTAGGAAGCTGGCTGAAAAGAGGTGGTGGTGTGAATAAAACAGATGATTTATAAACTGCATGGGATGCCACATGAAAGTTGGTGAAGATTTTTAAGATCCTTATGATTTATGTCCTTTTTGCCACTGTTGAGTGATTTGCTCCTCATAAAGTCCAGCAAGTAAGTTCTCTGTATCATAGCAGCCATTTATCTCATTTGATGAAAAAAAGTTATTAGAAACTTTGATATGAAGTCACTGGAAATATTATAGTATCACATATAAATTTACAATAAAAATCAGGGAACTGGCAATTTTAATCTAAAATATTCTATATTTTGCATTTTGGTAAAGTCAATTTTAAATGGAGATCTAAGATGATGGTGATAATATACGATATCGGTATAAAAACAGAACAGATTCTCAGAGCAGGCATGTGTCTGCTCTGAGCTGCATCTGCACAAGCCGACAAAAAGAAGTTTATGTTCTTGGGCAGGGAGTTCATTAAATGGCAAGGTAAGTAATGGTCACAATGGAATAAGTGGGGGGAAACAGTGTTTATTATGAGAATAATTAAATCCTGGAACCTGCCACATATATAGACAGAAACTTCAAATTTTAATTGGAGTGGAGTTATACTTGAACAACTTGGTCTAACTGTTAAGTCTGCTTGGAGGAAATGAGGACTACTGAGTATTCAGCGATTCTCTCCAGCTCAAATTGTTCTGCTATTCTATACGAGTAATGAAATTGCTATGGTTGCCAGAAATAGTTATCCAGGACAGTATTTGTTAACACGAGACACAATAAGGAGTCCTTGGAAGCTGCTCTATATACTTACACAGTATGTAAATCCTTCCTCTGAGTCTATTGGGATAAAACAAGAGGAATTCATTTCCTTATTACATTTCATGCCTTTTTCCCCCAGACAAAATATAACCCAAGACGTTTTATCTCTTGATTTTTTCATCAGGTTGCAATATCAGTGTTTCCCTGACAATCTTTGACTCTCTGCTGCTTTTTATCACCTCTGTACTTCTCGCGGTTCCTGTTTTTACCTGCACATTATATTGAACTATAGCCATCCCCTGATGTTACAAATCACCTCTCCCGAAACACTTCCACTGCTACAGTTACATTATATTTGGAGTGTCCTCCATTCTTTTGGTAGTGGATGCTGTTTCTTTTAATCTGTGAAGACCAGTGTTGTCTTTTTTATAAATAGATCCTGTGACACAAAAACTGGAATGGAAACTCGGGAACAGCAGCAGTTAAACCAGCAGCAGAAGATAGGATTTTATGAAGTCTTATGCAGGTCTTCCTGTGCACCATCAGCTGCCCAGAAATCGCTTACATCATGGAAATTTACTTCAGCAAGGCCGCTTAATCTGGATTATTTAATTATAATTTCTGAGTTTTCTGTTGGCAATACAGATTGGTTTATTTTCCAGAAAATATATGAGTGAAAGAATATATGAGTTCCAAGAAAAGCTGAATCAAAACAAATCTGTAATAAACACTGAAGAGGAAAATTTACTCAATTTTAAGCTGAGCATTTTCTCAGTACCTGCTCTGATTTTTCAGAATGAGCAAGGAAGGAAGGAAGGAGGGAATAAAGAAGGAAGGAAGGAAGGAAGGGAAATCGAAAACACATTTTAAAATTCTCCTGCAATTCTTAAATATGTAGTATGTTTTTTTTCTATCAGTTAAATAATTAATAATTACTTAATTATCAATTATTATTATTAATGAGTATATAATTATTAATTAACTGATTACATTCATTAATTTAATTCACAATTCAGACTATAGGTTACAGAGTGTAGATTTTTTTAGGATATCTAATATGCGGCATTTGAAGACTGTAAATATTCATACAGTTGGAATGATTGTCTGAAAGTAAATCTAGAAACAGCTTATTCTTAGTTTGAGTGAGTTCATAATTATACAGAAATCATTCACATAGCTCTAATTTTTACTACTATTATGAATTCCACAAATGTATATAATTCATCATGCAGCCTCATTTTTTATATATAGGAATTAACCCATACTTGCTTCAGGCAGATGAGGTAAAATTGAATTTGCCTTTAAAATAGCCTAGCATAATGAAAATGTGAAATACACAAGATGTGTCAATTTCACATTTTACAGTATGGGTTTAAATGCTGTAATCATCCACTGCAGAGTGTAATTAGGAAGCATTTTGTTCATATATTACAACTTGCAGAGAACATTTTACTTCTTTCTAGTGAATACTGACAAAAAAGCTTTAAAAAGTTTAGAAATTTCTTTGAGATAAACACCTTCAGTCTACTAAAGCCAGCAGCAGAAAGAGGTGTATTCATAAAGAGGAGAAAGGATTCTTCATGAAAGATGTAACAGATAAAACAATGCTTTTTTTGAAAGCATTAAAAAATAAACCTTTTCTTGATTCTCTGTTCACAAGGTAAATACATTCCAAGAGTAACTTATATCAATGTGTATGATGAAAATTTACATACAATCTAGGTAGCTTCAAAGCTAAAATAATGGTAATGTTTGAAATGAAGACTGTCCAGGAACTATGATAAACACACATATACTAGCTATTTAGTCCCAAATTATGAGATTATTCTATGTTTTTATGTCTCGAGATAGGGACATCCCTCAAATGGAGACATTCTCTTCAGAACTGGTTTCCTTTCACAGGAATAAGACAAGAATAATATTTAATAGGAAAATAGTAGACAAAATGTGTTTTCTGACTATCTAGGAATTTTCAACACTTAAAGGTTTTTTAAATTTATTTTTCTATTTTGTTAGAATTTACCTATTTTTTTATCTAATTTACCTAATTTTGTTAGAATGCACCTAATTCAATAGCAAAGGCATTGCCAAAAATTCTGGCAGTCCTACAGAGTAATGTAGTTTGTAATGTTAATTAAATACTGTGACTGTCCATAGAATCACTTGTCAACACAAATTTCATTCTATATTTTTTATTTCCTGTAAAATAACAGAATATTTAAAAATAGATAGTTTTGCCTCCCCATTTTTTAGTCACAAAACACTACACAAAATGAAAGTTGTCAAATTTCACATTTTCAACTTTCACTTTTGAGCTTCATGTGAACAAATGCTGTTGCCTTCAACCAAAGCCAATAATCCCTTTGTTTCCACTTTGTTTTTAGTAGTTACTTTGTCATTATGAACTCTATTGTTAAAATGATTGTATATGTTTCTTAAAATGCCTTAGAGAACGACTTGGCTTGACAAAGTACTGTAAAAGCTTGAAGGATGCCATGCTGTATATCTTTAGTTCTAATCTGATAGCTATAATATTTACACAGTCTACCTAAACATCTAGTTGCAATTGTCATTCATATGTCTGAGACAAACACACACTTCTTGAGCTGCAGTTAAAGTTTTCCTGAAAGTTACCTCTTGAAGTCCAAAGACATTTTTCTTTACTCCTACTCTGCACTATAATTTATTAAGGTTAAAGCAAGCATTTCACAAATATTCTAGAGGAAAAAAGAAAAAATCATTTGGATCTGTTTTTTTGAGATCTGCACGAGTATTTTACTTTTCTACATATTTTTGATTTGGCATGTTTAAATCCTGAGAAATATTCAGATGCACAATTTTTCTTATACATAAATCATTTCTGGTATTTCACCCTGTACTGTTGGATTCAAAAACAAAATAAAGTCTTTCAACATATTATTTCAGAATATTTTATGAAGTTGTGCTAATTCAAATTTTTAATATTAATCAGAAATTAGGAACATCTTTTGAATAAATCTAATTCCCCAAAGTTGTATTCCTTTTATATAACAAACATTTCCAAAGAATTAGGAGGATGTAGTGGTGAGGAACTCACATATTTCTGGTAGTTTTATCTCCTATAATCATCATACTAATCCTTAATGTAGAATTAATTTCTCTATATTTTAGTTGTTTACAACTTTTGCAAAATTTTAATATATCTTATTTTGATAATTTCTTACATCATTTGAAGTTAGCAAATGTAAACTTCTTCTAATTTAAGAAACTCATAATTTACAAATTTATTATTTTTAACAAAAATAATATTCATGGGACTTATACAAACCAGAGAGAAACTGGAAGCAAAAAATATTGAGGGAGCAATGCTGTCTTCATTTGCTAACATGTCATAGTTCTGAAAAATAATTATCTCGTGCATTATACACCTGAAAATATTAGAGAAAAATTAAAAAACAAAATAGCACGGAAAGTAATTTTGACAGTTGCTGTTGTTGCTTGTTTCTTCATTTGTTTTTCTGTTTTTTTTTTTTTTTTTTTTCTCAAAATTGTTAAGGAAATGTTCGTCCCTCTTGACCTTGACTTTCACATTCAGAAAAAGCCAATGTTCCATTTTTCATCTTACTTTCTTCGAAATATCTGTACTAATCATTTTGTGTAGAGACCATTTTTATCATTGTTTTTGGTAGAAGGTGAGAAGAGCTTTTTGGTTTTCTTATGTCTAATCTTCTGTCAAATATAAACATATCTGACCAAGTCAAATAGGAGGTGCCTAGGGAGTGGTGTAAGGGCATGAAAGGCATATAATGGTATTTACACTACCTATTAAGTAACTGAATGATGGGCAGAAGAGGCTAGGTGATAATAATGAACCTTCCCCTCTATTTTTATCACATCCTTTTGTCATTAAAGAAAGTACATTCCTATAAGCCAGTGGCCAAAACTCTTACCTTTATTTGTTACCACTGTTCCCAGCAAGATCTCTTCCTTTCATTATCCATTTGCTCATGATTGAAAGTGTCTCAACAGAGATAGTTAGTAATGACTTCTGTCTTCATTCATCCTTTTAGTCTTCAAAATGAATCTCCTATCAAATCATCTTCTCCCAGTTCCCCTATGCAATTCAAATGTGTATTCCAAGTATAATCCTACATTCAGGAGACAATTTACTATTTAGCTTATTGTAAATGTCACAGTTCAGTGAGCTGCAGTTCCTTATAATGAGCTCATCAACTATCAAGAATAGTTGCTTCTTCTTCTTCTTCTTTTCTTTTTTTTCTTTTTCTTTTTTTTTTTATGGTTTTTCAGGGTTTGCATCTTTCCCTGTTCTGAATTTCCTCCTGTCTGCATATGGCCTGTTCTTAAGAGAAAAAGAATAGTTGTCAGTTCTGTAAAAGCAGATATATTTCCCAATACTTTGAAGTGCCTAAGTATATCAGAGGCCTAAATGATTACAGTCTAAACTGCTATATTTCTTTAAGGGTCAAACTCTGATTTGCTTTAGTGACTAAATTGGGCAAAAAAAAATGCCTTAATGATATATTCATTATTTTTTTCTAAATTTTATTCTTAATTCAATACTTTTATAAAGTACTGATGAAGTGTATTTTATGCTAGTTGGTAGATCCAGACCTAAACAATTAGTGAGAAAATCAAGAGGAATATTTACCAGGTCACCATACATTCTTTTTACAAAGACTAAATCATTTGCTTTAAAGGAAATATGCTAGTGCAGGCCTCATCCTTTATGATTTTTTTCAGACATATTTGCTTCCTTGTTTTCAAGGAATACAACAAAATAATTGTTTATGTTGCTTTAAATTACTAGCTGCAGTATGGTCATTTAATGAAGTATTCAGATATAACATTTTGTGTTATATAAACCGTGTTCTGTAAACCGTCTTTTGGGAAACATAACTGGACAAATACAATTTAGGCGGCATTTCTGTTTATTAAGAACAATGAAAAGGAAATGAACTATCTCAGCAGTAAATTACTTCTCTTAGGTATCTATCTTGTAATTCTCATAATAATTGACTCTCCTAATACGTAACTAGAAGGTTACATATTGTATTGTCTATTTCAAATGTATTTTTGTCTCATATATAGTCTGTGTATTTTCACGAGTTCATGTGTGAAAAAGCATATTTATTTTACATATGTGTATATATATATGCACATATCTATGCATACACATATAAATGTACATACACTCATACAGCATTTAACAGATTGGTTTACAGAAGTGTAAAACCATGATCAAATGAAAAAAGAAACTAAACAAAAATTGACAAATAATTTCAGTCTGGGTGGACTTATGAGCAGATAACTTGTAAATAAAATAGATAAAATATTCATTAAAAATGTATTACAGGCTAAGACCTGTGATCCATTGTCTTTTCAGATAAGATACTCATGAAAAAAATGACAAACCTGTGGGTTATCCAAATATCAAATTTAACTGACTCTACACTGGATGCTTTTCTGTAAATGTGATTCCTTCATTATAATCAAGCAATGAACACAATAATGAAAATACATTTCCATTACACCTATTGCAAACATTTTAACAAATGTAGTTATGTATATTTCAATAAATATGATTTACTTTAATTTTAGAAATAGATTTATTACAATATATCAGTGTATATATGTGATTTGCAAAAAAAGTTTTAAAGGCAATGCTCACAGAATGCCTCAGATAAGCCCTCAAAATATTTTCACAATCAGAAAAAGCTATACAAAATGTTGGTTTTTTCTACTGATCAACTTATTATTATTATGTGAGCAGTATACTGTCCAAAAACACAAGATATTATACAGAATATTATTTTTTACAGTAGTCAAATTATTATTAGCATGCAAGTAATATACTGTTCAAATACATAACAAATGGTAGGTGGATATTTTAGCTGCATCTTTGTGATTTTTATTTATCAAAATGTTATTTGTCATAAGCTTTTACCAGGTGAAATAGTATGCAAGTCTGACAATATGTGAATTGATTGGCAAACAATTACATGGAATTTTCTTAAGCTAGCTGCATTGTTGCTTTAGAGACCTTATTAGTTGAGGCAGAGTAGTTTGTCACAGGACAAGTGGTGGTGGGCAGTTAGTGACACAATGCACTTCACTTGTGAGAAAGAAATGCCAGTAGGTTTTATTGATAACGACAATAGCTTCACGAGATTCTATGGCAAAGTCACATTATTTAGAGCATGGATGTTCTAGACACACACAGAATTGTCAAGGACACCCTCCCATTGGGTCATGAAGCTCAGATTGGAACTTGCTTTCCAAACTCCTTATGAGAGTTGTCTGGGTGTGGCTGGATCCAATCGCAGTTCCAGACCTGGTTAACAGTTTATATCTAAGGGATTTGTGCACATTTACAAAGTAAAGTTTACAAAATCAAAAAGAGAAAGGCACACTATATTCAGTTACCATGAATCTGCAGTGGTAAGGATCTCTTAACCTCAAGGAGTATCCCTATGATGCAAGGAGAGCTCAGTGGGTTCTTGGGCTGTCCCCATATTTATGGATTCTTTCAATTCAGAAATGACTGTTGGCTGGTATACTCACAGTTAGCCTTATCTCCCCATCAGGATGCAGCCATCAGGACTGTTATTGATGGTTAATGTCCAAGTAGGGGAAGAAATCAGGGAGGCAACTACCAGGATCAGATAATGTGGTAGTTAACACCTGAACAGGGCTACATGTGAGAAGCCAAGTTGAGCTTGGGAAGGAGCATATCCGTCACATAGTTTCACAGTACATCTTCACAAGGACAGTAGAAAGTTTTGTTTCTTGACTCTGAAAGATAGAATAGTCAAATCAGTTTGATTTGTAAGTATTCAATTCTTTTCAGTTGCTCTTTAAAGTTCTCAAATGCATGTATCGATTTGCCAAAACAATACCTAAAGTAAGTTGTTGGTGTATATTTATTTCACTGGTATGGATTTTTGTCAGTGACTTTAATGAAAGCCATCAAATATATTATAATAAATTATATTAAATCTTATATTAAATATAATATAAATATATTAAGTATAATATAAATATAATAATATAAATATAATAATATAAATATTATATTAAAAGGGAGCAGAATATCTTGTTAAACCAAAGATTTGTTTTGAACATGATTTTGCTTAGGTTTCTGACCTGGCATTGGTCTTCAAGCCACTGAAAAATTGCGCAAAGATTCTCTCTGATTTCGGTGGATCTTGAATCTACTGATGCCTTATTACTCTTCCTTATTATAATGAAATATAACAGAGATTCTAGAATAAAAAAATTGTAAATGTTTATTTGCAAAAATATTATTTCCTTGATGGGAAATAATGCTTTATATAACTTTCTATTCAAAATCAAGATATCACTGCTTCACAATGTTAGAAGAACATTTAGTTTGAAAAGCTAAAGAAAGGCGCGCCATGCGGGGCAGAATAAAATAAATGAACCAAAATAAAAGATGGGGATAAAAGACGCGATAGGCCCACGCCCCTCTTTACAGTCCCACCGATATCCCGAGGAGCACACCCTTTTCGGTCCCAGGGAGATTAATCTTTATTCCTCCCTCCTCCTTAGGAAAGACCCTCCTTACCACTCCCGGAGTGAGCTGCGGGGACGACAGGCGATCAGCTAACTCCAATCGGAGACACCACTCAGGTAGACAGGCAGTATCATCTGAGGTACCTCCGGGGGTGAAGTAGCCCCACAACATGCACGAGGTATAAATCCTCACAGAGGCCTCTTCCCGCAGGTGGCCGATCAGACTTTTGGAACCCAACCTAAAAGCGGCCGCACACCAACCACACTATCCAGCAACCAGGAAATCGGAACTTTTATTGAAGGGTGAGAACAGCTTATATAAGGTAGGTAAGGGGAGGAGAGAACGTGGGAACAGAACGGGATTGGAGTTAGACAAACTAGGGAGCTTAGGTGATTGGGGAAAACTTGTTGGTGGGCAGACGATCTGCCGGGGCAGATCGCTCCAAGCCCCCACCTCACGGGTTCTGGAGCCTTCCAAGGTGTTCCAGAAGGGAGCTGGGTTAGGCCTAAGGCCTAACCGAGCATGCGCCAAGCCTGTGGGGTCACCAAGAGTGCCACAGGACCCCCCTGTACAATTTCCTTCTGTGCATGCCCAGACCTGGGTTACAATAAGGTCACCCTTTGTCCCTATTAACACTGTTATAACAAATCGCCTTCTAAAATAATAAATTCCCACAAAAAAACAAGTATGAAAAGGTAAAGGTATTAACCATTTTATACGTAAGTTGTTTTTTTTTTTCATGGACAGAGATCCTACTGAATCTCTGCATCATTCAAGTTATTTTTATAAATTTTTATTTCATTTATTTTTATTCACTTAGTGCATATTTTCATGTCTTATTCCCTTCATCATGGTGAACATGACAGATGGCACTGAGTCTGTCTAACTTAATGTGTCACTTACTTCTGCTGGAACTGTAGATGTCTAAACAAGCAAGTGTCAAAGTTCTTTAAAAAATTAAGGGAGACATGGATGACCAAAGACTTTTAAGGGATAGTCCTGCAGTCCAAATATAATAGTCCATAGAGTAAGGATGCTTTGTAAGCATTATTTCATTGGGTCCTAAAAGTAAAGGTGCAAGTCAGGTGCATCAATTAAAGAATATCATCAATATTACTTTTCTTATGTATGGTTTCAGCAGTGCTATTGCTGGAATAAGTCAGAATCCCACAAATATCAGTGAATTAACAATGTTTCTGGTAAGTTATAATATCAACCACATCTTAAAGTTAAGTAACAGAGAACTTATTGGAAAATACCCTAGACTTTTTGTCTTTTTTTTGTTTTGTTTTTCATGTATACCTGTTGAGCGGCAAGGCCAAAGACCTTTTAAGGTCTTTATTTTTTTTTTATTATTTATTTATTTTTAAGAATGGAACTACTAGAATTTGTCGGTGTAAGGGAAATAAACATGTTTTAATGTGAACTAACAAAATGTATTATTCTTTCAGAACTTGAAGTATTTGAAAAATTTTACTTGATCTAACTAATATAAGTCACACTCAGCCTCAAGCAAGTATCTGCAATAAAAATTTTCAGCACAAATACATAAAGATTGCCAAAGCCATAAGTCAGTTCCAAAAGCACTTTTAGGCTGCATTGACTATTATCTATTGCACTATTGTCTATTGCTGCATTGACTATTGTCTATTGCACTATTGTCAATGCAGTGCAGAATGCAAGGGGAATTTCCAGTTTATCTTGCCCTTGCATGCAAGGTGGTACAGTTGGAGTAGAAAAATTGCTGTTGTGAAAATCTTGAGGAGGCAAAAGGATGTTTTTCAAAAAACTTAAAAAATAAATCTCTACATACATATGTATATATCTTCTCGATTTCATTCAAAGGCCTTTAAAATATAGAAATAACAGTAAGAATATGAGAATGTAAAGGTTACCTTGTTTGCCATGAAGAAATGAATGATTTTAAATGCTCACTTGCTAACAGCCTGTGTAAGTACACACTGATAATCACGACTAACTTAGCCTTTGACCTGTTTAAGTGTTTGCAAGGCCACAGCCTTTGTAAGAGGAAGAAAAGAGTAGTGCTGTAAAACAATAGCAAAATTATCTTTTGTACCATTTAGTTTAAAAGAAAGACTCTGAAATGTCATCTAAAGTATTTTAATTACGCATCTGTTCAACTTTATATTCTATGCATGTCATCACATTCTAAAGAATTCATAAAGTTGAAGGCTAAGGGGTCCCTTTTCTACCTCTATGTACATTTAATAACAATGCAACATTGAAATTGCAGATGATCGTAGATGTTGTAGGGCTTATCTTCACTTTAATTAGGAACATAATTACTTCCTGTTCTGACAGTGAGAGCAACTCCCATATTAATGAGCTCAAATGAATAAGGTCTTATGTGGTTTAGATTTTCTTTTTTGTTTTTACCTCCTAATTTTATGACGACTATGATATAAGAAAGAGTGTGTGCTACCATCTGTCACATGTTACAAAAATATTCATAATTAAAAAACGAAAACTACTTCTACATGATGTTTAATTTTTCTGAGGGATGTTATTCTGAAGGAAAGGCCTTATTGAAAGTCGCATTGTAAAAAGTTTCTGAGTAGCAAATCCTCCTCCTCCACTTCCTCTCCAGCCATTAAATAAGAATTTTGGAGGCTTGGGAAGATAAAAGTCTCATTTTTACCTTGAAAGCATAATGCAAAATTTGTTGATAGACATCTGTAGAAGACTAAACTCTGGTGTTGCAACTAACAGTAGGAATATCAACCAGGAAAAAACAAAACATCAGTCCTAGTATGTCTGGAAAATATAGTCTCTAGATATATATTAGAGGAAAAATAATTAGTGAGTTTGCAGTAAAGCTCTGGAAAGAGAATCTCAAAGGAACAGTAGGTCCAACAGGTCTAACTCTTGGTAAATCATAAACAGAAAAGTGGGATTTAGAAACCATCCAACATTTTCAGTGAAAAATAATTCTTCCTTAAAATGGTGGCAACTGTATATTTTAAGCACTTTTTTTTCAGCACAGTGGCTTTTAGAGCTGAGTGGGAAGAGTCATTCTTTTTTGGCTTTATTGGCTCTATTTGACTTTTTTTGGCTTTCCACAACAAAATGCTAAGAATGGGAAAGAGGAATTCCCTATACTACCTCTGTGGTAAAACCCTAATGATTTCAGTATGATTAGTTTTTCCTTTTAATATTTGATCTGTTTCCATCTTGAATTCAAGAAATCCTTATAAAGGTAATCTTGTTGAAATTAGAATGTTTTGCTAATCCTATTTCAATTAATAGAAATTGTTAGTGCTTTGAGCATTTAACGTGTTCTAATTTATACCAAATTATAAATAAGAAAAAAAGTTACTACTTTTATATGAGACATTTTATTCCTTCTTTATGATCCTGATTTTTTTCTCATACCGCAAAATCAATTCAACTTGTGATTTACTACCATTTGTGGAGAACAAGATCAATGTATGAATTATTTAAAGAACAACAAGTAAACACTCCTAAATATTTTATTCTTCAGTACATTTGACTGACTTTAGAATGTGTTCTTGCTTTTATTTATTTTTACTATTTAAAGAATGTCATACAATTAAAATAAAAGAAATAATTGCAAAGAGCATCAAGTGTGCTTTCCTATTATCAGTGAGGGTTACTGTATGTGTCTAGGTATACAATCTATAGTTGTTATGCCCTCTCTTCTTCATAGAGATTGAAAGACCACACACCTCAGCAAATCAAGGGAGGATTAATTTTACCCTAGTGGCTTACAGTGTAGATATGAGTTGTCTAAGCGATCACTGGAGAAAGTGGAGATCTCTGCCACTGAGGTCAATAGATCAATAGTAAGTGTCTGAACCAAATTAAATATCTTCTTTGGTCTGGGATGTTTTATTCCCTAAACTCCATTAATTTCATTGACTAAATATTTTCTAAATATAAAAAGAACACTGAGTAACTCATGTATCAGATGTATCAGATAATGGGCAGATGTTGCTGTACATGTTCTATGTGAATATCATTCCAGATGGATATGTGAATATTTTTCATATAAATTGACTACAAATGAGTAGGTTTCATATTTGAATTTGAATATTTCCATTTTAGCCACTGGGGTTGCTTGTATGTACACACATATGTGCATGCATTGGTATATGTATGTATGTATATGGGTGGCTGTGTATGTACCCATAAAACACATACATACTCACAAAGTGAATTATAGAAAATATACGTATTTTTGGCCATGTTAAACTTCAATTTGTTTTTAAATAAATATGTATTTATTAAAAAAAAAAAACTAAAGTTAAATCTCACTGTTAGACATTTGCATTGTTATATGGATAATTTAATTCTTGCCTTCTGACTTACAGGAACATCAAAAATAAACCAGAAAGATTGTTTTTCATTCCCTTTTTCTACCATAGACATATTTTAAATGTGCTTAGCTGTTCAGTTTAGCAGAGAAAAAGTGATGATTTGGGACCAAAACATTTTTTTCTCCTTTTGATACTGGAGAAAGCAAGCCAGCAATGATGCAACGAATAATCTTATTTCATTACGAACTGGGATTGATGCTTCATCCACTTTGACAAGACATAATGATTTTTGAAGAGAGTCAAGGGTCACAGTATCAGTGGCAGTGGATGACACCTCTGTTTTTCTAAGATGTATGACTGTACTAGGTCAGGTGATTTTACAGGCAAATTCAAGAGTGTGATATTACTCTTGAATCCTATCATCTACTGCATAAAAATAATGAAATTTTAATGAAATTATTCACCAGATGAAGTTACCTTTAAAAGTTGTTAAGATATGGAAAAGTATATAGTAGATATAAAAGACAGCTTACAGACACTAGACACTCAGTTACATACAGCATCTTGAGCTTAGCCATATTTTTGCCTTCTGTGCTTATGATATAGACAATTTTTGTCTAATATCTAATGATTTTTGCAGTAGACAAAATGAAAATAGTTGCTCTTTATTTCATTCAGTGTAGAGATCCTGTAATGTCTTCTACCACAACTTCAATGAGAGTCCAGGTCATTCTCTGCCCCGGTATGAAGCTGAATGGGTTAATTTTGAACCATTTCCTTGTGATCATTTTGCTCTGTTGAAAAGAGCTTAGAATTATGATCTGTCCTTTGCCTGCACATGATTTTGTCTCACACACTCTGTATACAGCTTCTTGGCAATAAACAGAGCATCACCATAAATGAATACAGCGTGCACATTTCAGAACTATAAATAACATTCCTCACAAAACATAATTCTAATTTATATTAATAATATTAAGTAGAAAACATCAATAGCAGAAGTAGCATTAAAAATGGTATGGTATAATACAACACTATTAGTTAATTTTAAAATTCCTAACTAAGTACAGATTTTTGTCCCAAAATAGTCTTATTTTTCAATAATGGTCACATTTATGTAGTAAAATCCTCTAGATTTATCTCCACAAGGTGTCATCTGCTCCCTAGAACCATATCATAATTCTCCTTCAATTAATGCTAAATTTTAAAATAAGATGTCCTTTACAACACAGAAAAAAATAAGGATATGGTTTGAATTTGTGTATATATATTAATGTATGTTCCAAAGAACTAGTAAGATCTGTACATCACATATTATGAATCAGTAAGGAGCCAAAAAAAAAAAAAAAAAGCATTGTAAAAAATAGCATTGAATACATATGGACTTACTGCACAAAAAAAAAAAAAAGGGAAAAAAGGAAAAAAGGAAAAAGAAAAAAGAGAGAGAATGGGTAGCTTTAGCTCCAGAATTTCTTGATGAAAATCTGATCATGATCTTGTTTGTATGGTTTGGTTCCTAACTCCACCCTGAAGACTGTGTAATTGAGTAATATAAATTGAGTATTTGTTTCCTTGTGAAAAAGAAAATGAGCAGAAAATTAATGCAAAGAAACTTGTAATAATACTTCAATTCTTGTAATAAGACTTCATTATGATCCAGACTTTATTATGTCTACATAATAAAACAAAGATTATAAATAGAAGAAATTTTCATCATCTTCAAGGTGCATGCCTTACTAGTGCCCAATGTTCAGTTATTGTACGCGATTTGGATGAAGTGCCTGAGGCGCAGTTCAGAGTCATGGCAATGAAGTTGTCACACAGGAATAATTCAAATTGCTGAGTGTCAAATCAGGCTTCATCACAGACCTTAGGACAAGACGATTATTATTCCTCAAATCCTTTTGTAGCCAATGCAAGCTAGAAAGAAAAACAATGTTACTAATGAATTGAGATTGTTCAGTATTATACCCAATCTGCTCATCAGAGCTAGCGAGATGGAAAAAAAAAGGCTTTTCTAGATGTAGGAATCCATGCTATATCACTTTGGAAAGAATAATAAAGCAACTAGAAATCATAATTACTGTGCCAATTCTTATCATTTCACATTTCCTACATGTTACTAATCCTACTAGAATATTAAGCAGCAGGTTATGTTATTTTTCAGTAATTTAATAGTATAACCAACTTGATAGTGCTTGATAGTACTATGAATGTTGGTAGAGACTGCATGATGTTTACTGAAAAAGATTTATCAATCAGGAGTTCTAGTTTGTATTCTGTTTCATACAGAAATCTAAGGATTTTCAATCTGACCATCATTTCTAGTGACCACCATTACAGATATTTCCTTTTCTACCTAATAGCTACTGTCATAGAATTATCTGTCAATAATTCAGTTTTTACAAAGCTGTTCACTAGAAGTTTGGGAATTGAAAAGGAAATGTTTACCTCAGTACATATTTATATCAGTAAATAGCATGTACAACAACAACAACAACAACAGACTATGGGTTTCCAGAAATCACTGACAATTTATGAATATTTTAAAATTCATTGTCCAAAATTCTTGATATTGACCTTATCGCTATCTATAACTACCTGAAAGAAACTTGTAGTGAGGCAGGGTTCAATCTTTTCTCCAAAATAACTACAGATAGAGCAAGAGTTCTGGTGTCAAGTTCTGCCAGGGAAGGTTCAGGTTGGACATTAGGAAAAATTTCTACATGGAAAAGTAGTCAAGCATTGGAAGAGGCTGCCTAGGAAAGTGGTGGAGTTACCATCCCTAGAAGTGTTCAAGAAACATGTGGATGCGGTGCTTAGGGTCATGTTTTGAAGGGCTTACGGTTGGACTCCATGATCTGGAAGGTCTTTTCCAGCCATAATGATTCTATGATTCTACGATTTAGGGTTAATCCAAATAGTATACTGGACAAGTAATATGTTGCTGATATACTGAAAACAAACTAGGTTTTCTAGCCTACAGTCTAAAAGAGAATTGTCTTCTATTAGGAACAGAAAGTTCGTCCTTGTCCTCCATGCATTGTACAATATTATTCACATTTTTCTTTCTTTAAAAAAAAACCTTTAAAAATAATTTTACCAAAATGATAGAATACACAATTACCTGTATTTTATAAATCAGAGATCTATAGTTCTTATGACTGGGATTAAATAACATGTGAGAATTTGTTTGCAAAGGGAAATGTATGAAATGAATAATCAACTCAGTATTTGTTTTCTGGCAGTCAGTATGTCAGTATACTGGGGTTATAATGTTTAGAATACTAATGTCACTAAATTAGCAAGCAATGATGGAATGTGATGCCAGAGTTATTTTTCCTTGTTGTCTTGCAGTCACCAATATCCTGACATATATCTTTAGCAGAGACTACTAGTAACAGGAAGCATAGTAAGAGAGCCTGTTTTGCTGAGTAACCCAAGTAATGGCTGAGAAATAGCTGTGGTTGTTCTCTTAAACAGGTACCTGTTTGTTGAAAATAAATGCACTAAAGTAAACATAACCATTCAGAAGGGTAAGGAGAGACATGGAGTAAATGAGATCTTTAACAGTTATAAAATCTTGAACTCATTTGACATAATTCTTGCTGTTGGAATGTAGAACTTATCAGAATACCCGCTTATATTTCAGATGATAGATGAAGCTAAAAATGTCTTGCTTTTAGTATGTATGTGTCTTAAAAATGTTGAATGAACCTCTCTAGTGGTTAGTTGACTTTAATCAGAGGAACTGTAATACTGTGATGTAATGTTTCTAATTGATATCATGATAGAGCTGAGAGCTAGGAAATATAAATCCATTCCCAATTTCCAACTGGAATGTACTATTTCCAATATATAGTTCTCTCATGGGTAATGAAGATGAAGGAATATACCTTGTTTTAAAGATGCTCTTTCAGCTCTGATTTATTTAATAATAATCACAGAAGAGCTTTGAGATACGAAAGAATGATTTTAGCACAGTCAGTTGTGTCGAATGAAGAACAGTATTCATAATTTATTATTAAATTATTGCTATTCTCTTTTCAGAATGGGTACAGTCTCTTAACTCCTACTTTGCATTAACAGAATTCTTCAGATGGGTTAGCAGAAATAGTAGTATAAAATGGCCATGGCCTGTTACGGCAGGAAAAACATATTGGCAGACAAGAATGCATATTAGCTGTCATTAGCTTATTTATGCATGGGGAACTAAAGTAGTAGTATAATGTATGCTTTGTTCTTTCTAAATCACCAGTTTGGTGGCAATGATAATTCATACTGTGCATATCTGAGCAGGAAATCTTCATCCTATTTCTAGTTGAGCCAAAAAGATTAGCCTTAAAGATTCTGGAAAAATTCCTAAATCTATGCTGGAAATATCTATTCAGGTTATGATGGAAATTTGTAATATTTACCCCCATATTTCTCCTCCTGTTCCTTTCTATCACTAGAAGAAAAGTTATATTTTTTTCAAGTATGAAAACATTCCTGAAGAATTTTAACTTGAATACAATACACATTATTCAAAGTGGACCTTGATTTTCAGAGATGACAATAATATCTGGTGATCTTTCTGCTCAACAGCAAGGTTTGGATTAAGGATTGGTCCGCAGAGTAGAATGTGAGTTTTGTTAACTTGACTTAAACAGACTTTAGAGGCAAAGACTGCATAATGCAGAGTCATTTTAACAAGATGCATGAAAAAAGATCAAAAAAATCAAAGGAAAAGTAATATCATAAAGTATAACTCTCAATAAAGGTTGTTAGTGGAAGCATTTCTCATCAGACACTACAACATTATTTCCTGTCAGAAAATGGGAACATGCAATCTCAAATAAAAAAAAAAAAAACACTAAATTTTAAATGATGTCCTTTGCTTTCCCTGTGAGTTATGGTGGACAATTAGATGGGATTCTATCAGTAGCTCTCAATTTTAACATGTTAAGGCCATGAAATAAATTTAGAAATGCAGAGCCACATAAAAGTATGGGTCCTCACAAGTATGAAGAATAAACAAACAACACAGCTGGTTGATCCAAAAAGGCTAGATAACACAGAACTGATGCATGCCCAATAATTTTCAATCTTTTCTAAGCTTCCCTTATGATAAATCCTAATGTTTAAATATCCTTTCACTAGAGACATTTCTTAATATCCATGTTAAATATATTTTTCTGCAGTTTATCTAATTATGTCATTCTCATGAAGAAGAGTTTATTCCCTTTCTGTTTTCCATATTAAAGACTATTATTTCATCTTTCCTCATTTTTGGATGAAAACTCTGTTTTCCCAATATTTCTTATTAAATTATGTTTGTTCTGGTTATTCCTGTTGTTCTCTTTTGGATTCTGTCCATTTGTTTAATGCTTTTGTTGTTCTTTTCTGTTGCTGTTGTTGAAACAGGGTGCTCAGAACTGGGCACAATACTTGTTGAAATATCATTACAATTAATTCACATACCTTCTATATAACATTTCTGTTCATTTATTCCAGTAATAACATTTTTTGTTATTATTCCCACAGCTATAGGGCATAATTGCTGGAGGATCACTATACTTTCCAGATCTAAATAATTTTTATATGCGTATTGTCATGCTAATACTTTATGAACGGAACTAATAGAATATGATTGATTTATTTGAGCTCTATGCACAGATATATCTAATGATAATATATGTCACAGTTATATAATTTGCAACATAAAGATGAATATTTGTACCACATGAAAAATAAAACAATAGCATTACTGAATTGGCAGCAAAATACAGACACTATTTATGACTCATCTGAAAGAGGAAGAAGGCCAGAATCAGCACTGTGGTGAATTGGGGTTGGAACCCACTGGCAACACACACACACACTAAACTGAGTTTGCTGTGAAAAGGGGAAAAAGAAGAAGAGGTTTGCAAAATAAAACTTAATTAATTAAAAATTAATTAAAGAGATTACTAAAATATGTATCTACCAATAGCTGGTTATATCAGTCTACAAAGGTTACTAAAGGAGATTCCCTCAAACATTTACACTTCCTTAACATTCATAATAATATTACTTCAAAGTTTCAAAAATTGAAAACTGAGAAAAGCTATATGGCAAAATTCATGGTTCAAAAACAACAATGGCAGTATTGAAATGTATATGACCAAACCATTCTAAATTTATAAAGCAAGCTTTGCTTTTTTTCTTCCTTTTTTCTTTTCCCAGTTTATATATTGTTAGATTTCAATGTAAATCCAGAGGAATTATCATTGCTATAGCAACCTGCATATGCATATCACAACGATTAGTAATTTTTACTTTTGTGAGCTAAAGTCAGCAGTACTTAACCTGGCTTTGAGGTAGAACACAGAGACCGTAGACACAGGGACTGAAATTTGTCTGAATAAGAAGTGCAGGCATCTGAATTACTTATCAAACCTCCTTTTATAATAGTTAGGGATAAGTAGCCATTTCTATGTTCTCACTCAACACATACTAAAAATATCTCAAATAGATCTGCAGAGCTATGTTCTAAAAAATGCTTATTTTTCTCCAGTTAATGTAAAAAGAACCGAAGGTGGTTAGGTATGTAGAGATCTATATTGTCAGTATCTTACCTCAGGTAAAATGAATCCCTCCTGCATAAACAGTGGCCAAGTGATTGCTTTGCTGGGTTTTCTAAAAATGCATTTGCAAATTGTGCACGTTGTCAGACTGATAACTGGGGCCTGAAGCTGGGTTTTCATGCAGACATAGAGAGCTATGGCAGTGACAGCTCAAATGTCCTCGTGGGTGCTTTAAATGTGCTTGAATACTTGCTTGCATCAGCTTTCATATAGAATTAGCACTGGGAAAATAGCACTTTGTTTAATATGGAATCATATGAATATGAATCCTATTGGCCTAGCATTTATGTTGTTTATATTTAATGTTAAATTTAAATTCTATTGCTTTGCATGCCAGGGTGTCAAAATTCAACTCAATATGGGATGATGAGGGACTATCAATTAGAAATTTGTACTCAAGTAGAACAGAATTGAGTGAGAAGGAAAAATATATCATAAACAATCAGAATAAAATTATAAGGGAGAATTTTCGTTGAGATAGATAAATCCTACCTGAAATAGGTTACATGAAGAAGCATGTTACATGAATTTCCAAGAGATCAAATAATTTAACAAACTCTCCAACACAAGAAAGCTCCATCATTTATTTGAAGAAAAAATATTTGCGGTAATTCCTTTTAAATTCTAAACCTTCTTTTCCTTCCTATCATGTAGAATATTTGAACATAATTATGTACATGATATAAATTGGTTACAATAAAAAAACAGACTGAAAAAAAAGAAAAATTAAAAGATAATGTAGACTGAATCATGCCTTCAATGTAAAACAACTGGACTTTCATTATGGAGTAATGATTCCCAGATGAAATTTAGTAATAAAAATCTCTGTTTAGTAAGCATTCCAGAGCAAAACTCGCATCAACAGCTTGGTCAAGGAAATAATTTAACTCTTCCCAATTAATTTGAAGCTTAGAAGCTAGGAAAATAGTCTTGGCTGTCCATTCGTAAACTTTCTGGGAAACACTAGATCTTACTTTCACTAGAACTAAACTAAAAGTTGCATAGTGCACCATAAGCTTTATTTTAGGCAAGTGTTTAACTATATTGTTTAGGTACTTAGTGTTCATCTCAACAATCTCAACACAACTAGAAACTTTTTCCTATATCTAAATTATTATTTATCTCCCAGAAACATCCTTGCTCCTTGACTTTCAAAATAATATGAAAGATTTCATAATACATAGTGTAGCAAAACTATTTTGAAGACAGATATGCTATAAAGGAGGTTTATTTTTAATGTCTTCTGATAATAGCCCTCTTGCATTGGCCATTTCCAAAAAATTCACAATTTGTCACTTAAAAAATGAAAAAAAATCAGAGATCATAAATATTAACCGTATGATTACATGTTAAAATTCCAAAACACAACCACAGCATCTCACAGTTTATTTGTGCTATGAAAATATCTATGAAACAATTATATGCATTTATTTTAAAAATATTCTTAGCACTTTCTGATTCTTTAAAGTGATGTAAAGATATTATTTCTTGTCAGAAGGAGGAAATAGGAGTTCTCGTTTAGCTAAAAAGCATGAGAGATTTTTATTGTCAATTTAAAATTATCCATGAACTGAAAAATAATTCCAGTTGTGGGAGTGTTGTTTGAGTTTGAATTAGTTTTAAAATTTCAAAAATCAGGGTGAATCATCAATTGATGATATCTTTTCATTTGTTTTTTCCATGTTATTCTATTAAACTCTTCTTCCTAAGTTAGTTAACAAGATTTTTTTTTTTTTGGTTTTACTTTTTTAAGTTTAGAAATTAAACAACTTAATATAGATTGATAGACACTGATTCTAGGACAAGAACTTAAGCTAAATTTCTTCACAGCATAACCAAAGCACTTCTTAATACTTGAGAAAAAAAGAAATACAAATATTTGCAAAAACTTAGAATGTGTTCCCGCATTGTATGGTTCAAGTAGAATAATTAATCATTTTTCTTTAGATATGTATTTTATTTAATTATGAAAATCTTAATACAGTTTTGTTCCTTATAATTTCTTTTCTTCTTTCTTTGTCCTAAATTTTTTAAAACAAATTTAAATTATTGATCACCCTTTCTTTTATCTTAAAACCTTGGAATAAATACAGGGCTAAGAAGGATCTTAAATCCCTAAAATCCTATTACTCTTGATCATCAGAATGAGAGTATTATCAAATATTTTACTATGTATTAATCAAGGAGCATTTGTTCTCTGGAGGTCTTCCAAGCCCATCGGTACATACCTGGTGACTAAGGCATAACAAACAAACTTAAGAAACTGTTTCAGCAAAAGCTAACCAGCACATTCAGGACCTTAACAGATTTATTACAATAGTACCTTGGAAAAACTACAACAGAGAATGACTTCAAGAGAGGCCTAAAACAGTATATTGTAAGCCAGAACAGGAAATTGCCTTCCCTAATAAAAGATATCTCTCCAAGTAACATATTAAAGAAGCCATTGTAACTATCCATTATGTCATAGTAATCTAACCCTGAATTGAAAAGAAAAGAATATTCACTGAATAAAATACTAGCCTCTAAACTATGAAAATGTGTACAGGATCAACCTGAACCATATATTACAGGAAGAAGATTAACAGAATTGGAAAGGTTCGTTTATTATTCTTACCACAACTAAGTTAAATTAAAAAACATGCACACACTGATGAAACATTTACAGATAAAAAATATTGCCAGTATATAGCATGGACTATGCACATAACAGTTTTGTATACATACCTTCAGTATTTTTATTACTAAGTATGTCCGCTAGCTCTCATAAATTGATATGTCACTAGCACTGTCATGTGTAAAGAAAGGTACAGAAATAAGATATTCCTAATTATGTGCCTTTACAACACTGTCACGGACATAAGCTTTAAATGATTGTTGTTCCTCCTTAAATTGGGAGGTACATCAGAAGTTGGCGATGAAATAGGCTACCAGCATTTTTTTCCACAAGGAAAATGAATGCATGCTATTTCAGAAATATAACTTAGCATTCTTGGTAGCTAAGGTTATAATGTTATTTGTGTACTTCCCTTCTCTGAAAAATATAAACAAGATATGTCAGATTTCTTTTAAAATATAAATGTCTCAGGCTGATAAATATTATGGCTTTTGTCATAGACACTACATCTCAAGACCATACCTCATCCTTTTGTTTTCTCCTTCTGCCTTCCATTGATTTTTGGATTTCCTCTTGTTTTAAGGCGGTGGAAACTAACTTGGTATGACTTAGGATCAGCGGTAATTTTTTCTGGCTAACAGTCAAACTTGGCGACCTGTCATCCTGATCTCATTCTGTACCAAAAAACAAGAAAGAATTTGAAATATGCCTTAAAATATTAATTTGCCTCTTCTATGTTATTTTTGTTTCACAACATAACCTTGAACTTTCATAGGTGACTTTTAGGAAGAATTTGAGTGCTCCTAAAATGAAATGGAGATTCTTGTAAAGAGGATAATCAGTTTTAACAGAAAAGAACTATTACATTTAGTATTTAATGAGAGCATATGTAATGCAGGTACTTCAATTTCAAATATCAGAATTTCCATTTCCTATTTTAATGCAGGCAGGGTAACAATATACAACAATTAAGTTTTCCTTTTACAGATTTATAATTATAAAAAAGGATATTAGGTGCAAAGCTGTAGGCAGTTAAGCAGCCTTTTTCCTATGAATAAAGATGAAGAACAAGAAAAATGTTTGATCCATTTTTTATTCCCTATCATTAATCATTGTTAAAGAGAGTCTAGTCCACTTTAAATGAGTCTTACATACTGAATAAGATGCTTTGAAGTACTGAATTAGTGTATTAGAACTTGTGAAATTAATTCTTCTGTGAAATAGTTCTGTAAACACCTTTGAGTTCTATAAAAGCTATAAAACTAACTTTTCCATCTTTTTTAACACCAGCTTTATGAAATCAGGAAGATTGTCACAGCCTAAAATATGATGATTATATGACTTCTACATCTCTACTGACATGATAATCTTTAAAAGCATCTCTATCAGAGAACATCAAACATTTGAAGGAATTGAAAAAATATTATCACTTTGAACATGAGGAGAACAACAGCAACATAATAGTATATTATTTAAAATCCAGTGGTAATTCAAAGGAAGAATGTGAAACAATATATTAAAAGTGCATACCGTGCATACTAAAATTTATTACATCCCTTTTATATTCCGGGCAACAAAAAGACGGAAGGAGGTGTTGAAGCAATGCAGGGCACATGTAGAATACAAGTCTGTTTCTGCCTTGGGGAGTGGGATGTTGGAGGGTTTTTTGGGAGTGTCTTTAAATTTAGCAGGATTCTAAACAGGATTCTAAACCGAAACCAGGGAAAGGCTGTGTTGGACTTACTGTCTGTTTGAATGCGAAAAGCCCATTGCCATAACACAAGTGGGTGCTACTGTGGTACACACTGAGTGTACTGTTGTACACACTTCCTTCACAGAGGAGTAGTGACAAAAGTAGCAGGCAAAAAGGGTACTACTGCTCGACAGACACCTGAGCAGTGGTTTGCTTGCCTGTAGACAAGGGCATAGTCATGAAAAAATGTATTCATTCATTCACACCTGAGGTGTGCATTCACTGCACATTATAGAACAGCATGGTATGTCCACTAATAAATAAAAATTGTATACATATTTTTACACGTAGAAACTGCTGAGGATAAACAGAAATATGAGTATAGCAAAGCCAGAGAAGCCATAGAAATCCATAGAAGTCCAGGAACTGAATTACAATAAGCTATTAACTCCACCAGGTGATTCACTTGGGAACTACAAACTTGCACAAAGGCTACCACTGACAAAACCGATTACACCCAGAGCATTAGATATGAGCCTCTTAGTGTGATGCTGGCATCTCAGTGTGATGATTCAGTGTTACTCACCAGAAGTGTACGTGCAAGTGCTATTGAGTATTTATTTGGCAGGTGATCTAATTATTTGTGATGGATTTCTCATTTCTCCTCTTTTCAGTTTACCACCTTTGACTTCAGAACATTTTTATAAGCACTGGTTTAGTACAGATGCAATGTAAACATTCACTTCAGACACTTATAAACACTTTTAGTTGATGATAATCTCCTATTTTTTTCCTATGATATACTGAAACACACCTCTATGGTTTTAAAAAGTGGTAGAAAGTAAATAGAAATTGCAATTCTTTTTTTGCCAAGCTCATGTACCCAGTACAGGAACCCTAACTTGAAATATGCAGAAAAAAATTCTAATAACTAGAGTTAAAACTAATTTTGCCTTCTCCTTTACTGTACAAACACAGAAATCTTCACTTATCCCACCTGTTCACATCACATTCTGAAAATAATTTGATTAATTTGTCTAGTGGTAGAGGAACACATGAAGCAAGTTGGAATTATTTCTTGTTAAAGAAATACCCAGCTGTAAATTAGGTCTGGTCTACATGCTGTTACAGCTCTGTTTGAACTCCATTACTTGATTTTTTAATCAAATGCTGTATGATTTTATTATATACTAGGGTATAATTATCAAAAGAGATTTGGTCACATATTGTGCTTTATTTATTCAAGGCATATTGCTATGAATGTATGAAATATACTTAAAATTTGGGAAAATGCTTGTAATTTTCTACCAAAAGGAACAATAGATCACTTTTGGTGCAACCTCCAGTAGCATCTAGCAACCATTTTCTGCTATTCTAATATGAAGTTTATCGTGACATCTTAATTCACAATTGTTTTCCTATCTGCACTTTTTGTCGTTACACTAGGAGTAAAATTACAGACATAATTTTATTTTTTACTAATAATCTCAGATAATTACGTTTGATAAGAAATATTTTAAGAGATTTTTTTTTTAACTTCAATTTTCACCCAATAGAAAGATCTAAAACATTTTAGAGTTATCTTTTTGAAGATTTGTAGCTAACAAGCCAGATCAGATTCTTCAGTGCCACTAAATTTCCATTATTTCAGAAGTTCAAAATAGATCAAGAAATATTATCCTTAGGCCATTTGTATCATCTAGCTAAGAAGATTCAGTTAATGAAATTACTTATCTCACACGTTCAGAGAAAGAATGAGACAGATAGATAGAGGTATCAATTTCCAAATTACTTCCTGAAAAAAAAAAGGATGAGATTGCATAAAAAACATTTTCCTTAGAAAAAGCTAGCAAAAAATGTATTTTTTGATTAGTGAAAAACCAACCTAGTGTATTAGTTCATAGTGCATTAGTTCATTAGTGCAGGGTTCATAGACACTGCGGTACCACATCTCTGAAAAGGCTACAATTTGGTAATTAACAAATAACAACAAAAAAAAATCACTCAGTAGCTTTGAATTATCCAGGAAACTATATTTTGTCTTAACATCAATAGCCTACTTCTAGCAATATTCTCATTTTCTAAAACAGATAGCTTGGTATCATCATGAAAACCATACCCATTGGATTCTGTCAACATCTGTTTGCAATACATTGAAATTATTTGAAGCATCTGTTTAAAACACATGACCAATTTTATCTTTTCTTTGTTTAATAATAACATTCTATCCAGTTAATTTATCCTGCAAGTTATTTTCCGTTTTTATTTAGCAAATGGTGAGTTGTAGTAGGGTATAAAGAAGATACAGGAAAAAAATACTACAGAATATCATTGCTAATTGTGCATTTTTTTTTTTTAAATAAAACAAAACCAAACCAAAGTTTCTCCATCCAAACTAACACATTTCTTGTGAATATTCTGATCTGGCAAAAAAAGAACTGTCCTCCCTCCCCTCAAAAAATCTCTAAACATAGTAGTAGGAAATAGTCTTTCTTGGTTCAGTTCCATTGTTTTAGTCCTTATTTCTGTAATAAAGCACAACAAAACTTTTAAATGTCTCATTTCCATCTAGTATAGACTAGGAATCTGAAATCTTGTGATCTCCAGAACAGGAAACCTGCTCATATTTGAGTGTTAGCAATGTTTACATGCAGTTGAAAAACAGGACGATATAGAGACTGAACTGATGACTTTCTTTTATTTCTGCACGGTGAACTTGCCACAGTGACCTGGACCCTGGCGGCAAAGGTCAAACTTTCATACAGAGTGTTTGCTCAGGATAATCAGTAAACCACAGCCCTGTTAAGGAAGGAAACAATCTCATTAAGAGAGAATATACATGTATATATGAGAAACAGGAGAGCATAAAGAATGAAACAAAATGAGGTAGCATAAACAAAGGAAATTATTTGCAATAGGCCCACTCCAGGGCTGATCTCAGCATCTCCAGAAAAGTTGCAAATAATAGTTCATAAAGTTACAAAGAATGAAGAAAACCAGGCAGAGTAGTGCAGTGGTCCAACCTCTCCCATGAATGCAAAATTATCTCCCAGATTCTTTCCATGATTAAAAACATCAACTTCAACTGAGGCTTGACATGTCCTTATGAAAGACAAATAGTACATGAAGACAGTGATTAGGATAAAATGGAACTGTGTTGTGTTGAAATGAAATAACAATATTTTTCTTCATTACTGTTGCAGTTTTTTTTAAACAACTCAACAGAATATAACTGAAGTTTTGTCATATTTTGTTTTAGTAGAAACATCTCCTTATTTATCTTTGAGGAATTAATATTTATTAGGTACAAAGAACTATAAATCACACATAAACAAAAGGATGAGAGTTAGAGGTTATTTTTTCTGCTTTGCAAGGTAACAGATAATATTTTGATGTCAAATCTCTACAAAAATATGTATAGGAAGTAGAACATAACGTGTTAATACTGAATGCTTTGCAGATAAAAAATACTCCTATCAATGAAGAGAAGAGAATGAAATGCAGAAAAAAAAAAGTTTGAGTGACCAAGGCTGTCCATGTATTCAATCACATGCTACAGTGAGTAAGATTACAATATCAAAATAACAAATGATGTTTGAGATAAATTTACCTGTAATTTGCAATCTGTATAAGAAAATAAATGATATATTATTAATATCCTTTTAATTGAGTTGTGCATTAAAGCAACTCTCCTTAGGCATAATTAAATGAAGATGGTCTGCAGAATTATCTAAAGGTGTAGTTTGCTTTATAGTAATGATAAATGATGAATAATTATTTCTGGTATAAACTATTAAAACATAGTTCTTAACCGATGAGAAACAAATTACTATGCAGGTGCTAATCTCTATTTTATTACAGTGTTTTATGACTTTCAGAATGTATCTATGTTTAGATGCAGTGAGTCTTGCCTGTGTAAAACAACACTTTTCTTTCTCTACATTAAATTTGTTATTCAGGCATATATTTACAGTTGATTTTTTAACCAATTCCCTCCTTCCAATTTTCAATTGTGGAAGACTGAAAAACAAGGCAAACCATGAAAGCAGTAGAGTTTATGTGCTGGACAGAATTGTCACAGGACATTTTATTGAGAAAATTTGGGTAGTGATCAACTTTGGCAATTTAGACTTGGCTTGTTCCAACACTTTTATTTAGATACTCTATTTACTGACTTCACTGACATATTTAAGTTTATTTTGTGGATAGATTATTTTGTGGACAGAGAACTAAGCAAAGCTTCCTTGAGGAATTAATTTTGGCATAGTTATTTTACTACAAATTATATTCCACCTGTAGAGACCAGATAAATCTTCTAGTCAGTAGAAGTTCCTGCCAGTGCAAAAGATGGCAGATCAATATCCAAATATGACAGGTGAATAAAAATTCCAGAGGATGAACGTCTGAGCTGCTGAAAGAACACTATGTGAACACCATTTCTCTTTGAAATACAAGTCAATCTTTTAACATATACAGTTTGAAAGACATACTAAAGCTATTGAAATTAATGCATAATTAATTAATCCTATAAGTAATGCATAAGATAGAATTTGCGTATCACAGATCTACATAAGGGCTATCTATTGACTTGGATCATACACCACTAGCAGATTATAGGAACTATAAATGTTTACAGTTCAAAATTTTTTAAAAGAAATTGCTCTTCCAAAGCAATTGTGTCAAAAAGTCACATGCAAAAAAGTTACAGTTAAAGCTCTTTCCATATATGCATAAAATCAATTTTTAGAAACAGAAAAAGCTCAGATGACTTCAGTTATTTAAACCTTAGCTCCAAGTAGTAATATTATCATTTACCATTAATAATAAGTTACTTGTTGGTATCTCTGACCTAATGAATTTATTAAAATCTTAACCAATGTGTACTTCAGTCTTTGTCAGTTGCTGTTTTCTCTCCCTGTTGTCAGGGTTGCATGAGTTATGCTCCATTTTACAGATTAGAGTGAGGCAAACAAAGCAGTAAACAAGAGCTAGCCTAGCACTAAAAGCAACAATAAATAAAACTACCTTTATTATATTAGAACCTAACTTCATCCCACAAGGTCATAGACGTGCTTATGCTGGAATAACAGAATTGTTACTGTCACACTTAACTGCAAATTGAGGAAAAAAATAAAGGCTTTGTACAATAACCCTACCTCTTAGGAAAATGAGCTTTTCTAACATGAAAAGCAGTACTCAGAATATCTGAACTAAAAGTAGCAAACTAGAGTGGCTGAGCACAGCAAACAGAATGAGTTTGCTTTGTTACCACCCATGGTGGTAACTGAAGGAGGTAGAATGTGTTTTCCACTTTACATCAAGAAACCACTAGCTTCTCAAGAATATTCTCAAGAAGGATGAGACAGCAGTGGGATCCAGCTCCAAAGCGTAGACACTTGAGTGTTTGTACCCATGAGTTAGATGTTTAGGTTCCCTTTACAATCCACAGAAGCCAGTGGGGTCTGCAGGCCAAATCAGCTGATTGTAAGCATGCTTCAGTCTGAGGGGAAGCTCCCACTGATTTACCAATGCCAGGTTTAACTCACATTCAGATTACTATGCTTTTATTTTACTTAAACGTAGTAACATAATACTGTTTCAGAAGTACTGATTGTCCAAGACATCAGAGTTCACAGATATGAAAAAAAAATTCTGACCTCTGGAATGACAGCTGGGGGACAGTGGGGATCTCAGGTGGGTATAGGCATGTACAATTTATCTTTTAGGTTCTTCAATTTATGTTTCTTCAAATCAGAGCTCAATGTTACTTTCCTTGTGAAGCTCCAAAGCGTAACGGGAGCAGGTGTTGGAGGGGAGTGATCCAAAAAGCTGTTGCAGTTTGAAGCAGAGCGGGGAGGGGCAGATATCAAATACTGTGGTAGCTATAGAACCAACTCCAGTAGTTTCAGATTCACGAACAGTCTGTCAACTATAGGTCTGATTGCCTCCCAGACAAGTAGTCAAGTTCACAAATAGTATATTTATTCAAATGCAACATTTACAGAGCAGGTTTTGAATGTCTGTACAGGAAATTCTCTACTACGGTGTGGGGTTCTTAGCTAGCTCAGGTGTACAAATGTGCAATCATCACTCACCTCAGAAGATGGGAGAGGGCTCTCAATCTCCTCAGGCGGTGACTTGAGCACAGAGTAGGAAAGGGGTTCGGCCCATTGACTGATTCATAAGTTATGATGGAATCTTCCTTCTTCCTTCTTTCCTCCTTAGTTCACCTTGTTTATTTTTTTTTTTTTTCTTTACATTTAGATGGAGCTTGAGTGACTGTAGTCATACTTACTTTTATTACTGATTGCTGAAAAAGTCTGGCTTTCATTTAAAAGTACAGTCAATTGCAAATCTAGAGTGCATGCTCAGTGAGGAGCGGGAGGCAGGTAACTTTTGGGATGGAGGTGTATTTTGGCATTATAATGAGCTTATAATAAACAAAGTTCCAGCAAAGTTCATCCAAAAGGATTGATTTTGCTACCTTTGCTGGCTCAGCACTGGACATGTTATCATGTATCTCCCATTGGGCAGCTATTGTGTAGCTGATCAGTGGCCCAGCACAGGGAGTGCAACAGAGTCTGGCCGCCACGTCTTCATTCTGCTCCACCCTCCATTACTCCTCCTTGCAGCTGCGAGGAGGGCAGATTGTGCTGCCTGGGGAACCGTGGAGGCACCAACCATCCTGGAAGTGGCAACTGTGTATCACCTCAAGCAAGCTGCTGTAATGCCAAAACTTCTGTTAGGTCCTAGTTTTCTCTAAAAAAGTTCCCCCTTTTCAAGCAATTATTCCACAGAAGCAGACAGGCCTCAGGAGAAGGCTGTAACTGTGTAGACCTATAGTAAGGTGTTGCCATTACTAGTAATAGGCCACTTTTTACTGAACTTGCAAAGCTTCAGGACTAAGGTTGATCAGTCTTGCTATGTCTAAACTTTCCTTGATCTGCATGAAGCATTGCTTTCACTTGGTTTAGCTGTGACAGCATGTTTTTTCTAGTTGGCTAAGTGTCTATATCTAATGTGTTTAACTTGTATTCATCTTTGCTTAGTACTATCATAGTTTTACAAAGACAGCACTAAGAAACAGCAATGCTGTGCAGAACGAGAAATTTATGATTCTACTACAATGACCAGGGTAGAGAAATACCACCCTATTATGGTTACAGAGGTCTTGAGAAGTAAAGACACAGGATGTGTTGTAAAGTAGTACAAACAAGGGATGATAAGAGATGGGTCACCTGACTGCTAAGATTCTAATTACACTAATAATAAATTCTTGGCTTTTTGTATAAGTTTTATTTAAGTTTTATTGTTTTTTCCATAAGCAATATTCTAAACATAACAAGGCTAAATGAGCATGTCATTATGTATTAATAAATACAGTAACTAGGGAAGGGGTGGTTATTTTTATAGTATGCAGTGGGAGACTTTTGTTTTTCCATGTTACACTCAAGCATCACAATGAATGAACAGATCTAGATTTAATCTGTACTGATGAGTCACTCTTGAGGAATTCTTTAAGTGTTAGTTACAGCAAGTATTGTACTATTTTTAAGGGAAGTTGCAGCTCTGCTGTCCTTTGTGAATAGTAACTGTCACTCATTACTATATTGCATCATTAAAAGTGAAGGAAGAAAGTATAAAATAAACAAGCAAGTAAAGAAGACATATGAAAATTAATAAAAACAAATAATTAGAGAGATTTTATCATCATTGTTCTGTCATTAAGCAATATCAATATGATGTTTTGAATGGTAAAGCATATATCTCGGCTTCTATCTAGGAAATGAAAATGTGAATACAAGAATGAATATATGACTGAATTTTCGAAAGAGTGTTTTGAAAACTCTATAATGAAACCAGGATACACACTGTATTGTTTTGGAAATGTTCCAGGGGTTGTGTTTTGTTTTGCTTTTTTCTTTCTCATCATTTGATAGTTCAGACACAGTAAAATGTCATGAAGACAGGGAGATATGTCATGAAGATCAAGAGTAGTAGATCAAAGAATATTTATAATTTCTAACAATGGCTATACTGAAAAGGGTTATTTGCCTATATAACACACCAAAGATACTCTTTGGTGTAATGTCTCCCACACATATTACATTTGACTGGAATTATAATGACGCAGAAAGAACTATACATTTATTTCTAATTTACTAACACAGTTGCCTGAAATTATTAAAATTATTTCAATATTAGCCTAGAAATCTTAGACATAGACCAAAATCCCCCTGTGGTGTATAAGAGTACTTGGCAAAATTGCATGTTTATGCCCCAACAGATGTCATTCCATTTACCTCTTTACCTCTTGACATAAAAGGAGGATTTTCTTGTGGAAAGTCTTTAGTATAGATTCACCAAAGGAGAGGAAGAGATGGGAGGAAAAGCACAATAAGACATGTTGATCTTCATGATAACTTCATGGTAACTGCAGCTTATCATCATTTTCACTTGAAAGGAAATCACTCAAGTAATCATATGCCTTCACATATACTGAAAAGGCTTGTATTCATCTGTACAATTCTTTGAGGTCTGTCTTTTATACAGTCTTCACGGTAAAATAGGATTCTTAAAAGTGACAAAGAACTTTGTTTTGGGTGCATCCAGTCCAAATAAAATAAGCACTGACGGTCCAGTCAACTCAACAAACACAACACCGTTGAACTCCCACTTTATCCTTATACCAAATAGGATACGGGAAATGTGCTCTGACTGCTGTGAGTTCTCCTGCTGCCTCCTACTTAAACTGTAGTTTCTCAGGTTTGAATGCAAAAGGTCCTCAGCATGTTTTATGGAGATATTTGTTTTGTGTAATTATTCCTGAGAATTCTTCTAGACTCCTATTAATGACAGCTTATGGGGATAGGATTCAAAGACTGAGGAGGTTTCTTCCGGGCTTGTATAAGCCCCTGTCCACTGGGAGTGTGTAATACTAAGTTTTCAGTAGCATGGAAAGATAATTCCAAAACAAAATATTCTTTCTAAATTCCCATCAGACTACCTAACCCACTTCTCTCACTGCATACTGTACTGCTTACAGAGTAACTTTTCTTTCAAACCCACCAGTTTGCAAGGAAGTCTCCTTTAGTGCTTCTCAAACCTATCTTCTTCTAGCCTGTGTATTGTAGATTCCTCTGGGATTTTCAGTCTTTGTAAAAATTAACCATTTGAGATAGATAAAAACTGTTATATCCCAAATTTTTTAGTGGGCCAAAAGGAAACCACCACACAGATGAATTGCTTAGTCCAATTAATATTTTAAGAGTATAATATTTCAAATTATTTAATTAAGACCCCAAACTCCATTAATTAAAGTTGTTTGTTACACAAAAAATCCCAAGCAGCTTTATCTTTTGGTGGGTGTTATGCTTTTCCTTGCAGTGTTTCCAGGATCCTATACCTGTCAGTTTCAGCCTTTCTTAAGCAGAATTGGAGAAGAGAGAGGGTGATATTTCCTGAGACTTCACTGGGAGGAGTGTGATGATATTCACAATGGGGATTTCTGCCTCCTCACTTCTGAGGTCAGCTTGGAGCTATTTCTAGATATTTTCCTAACATATTTATCTTCTCGCTGGTTTGCAGTTAAAGTAAGAAAGTTGCCCCATAGTCTTCTTCAGGTTTGAATAACATAAAGAGCTATTGTTTGTTCCACATGACTACTGGCTGCACCACGCTTGCGCTCTCAAGGGGATTCAATGGGCTTCACCTGAAGTATGTTAGGTAATAATTGATTTGTAGACAATTTTAAAAGCAAAGAAAATCAGCTCTAGTGCAGACAAACTCAGGTGCAGACAAACTCGGACAAGACTCTTCACTGCCAGATCAAAGTATAACATATTGCTATATACTAGCTATATTGCTATATTAGTTGTGATAAAAGACTTATTACCATCTGCAGAGCCATTCATCACAGCTATTTGCCATTAATAGTTCTTCCAGATTTCTTTAAAATGTAAATCCTAATTTTACTAAATAGACTAAAATAGAGCCACGGAGGAATCTAAAGAGACACATGATAGTATTAGTGGCTTATCTTGTTTTTTGATGCATTCCTCTACATAAGTATCATAATGGCCATGCAACATTTTGCACTTATGAATTTATCATTCTCCTCAGCCTTGACCATCTTTATTCTTTTGTTAGCAGATGAAATTCTGCTTTTACTGCACTCCATGAATCCTTGCTAATTAAAAGTAACGAATGTAAATCAGAAGAGAATTTGATAGCGAGATTGATGTAAGCCAAATTGCCACTTTCTCCTAATGTGCCCAAATGTATGTAAATGCTAACTGCACGACATCACTAACTGAGGACAAGATCTTTATGTTGTAAAAAGAGCTGTCTCTACTAAAGGGTGTGAAGATATGCCAGCTTCCCTCAGAGACAATTTTGGACCCATAATTAATGAATATCTACACCAGTATATTCTACAGCAAAAGACAATCGGTATCTTTTGGGAGTCTAACTCAATAGACCCCAAAAGACTAAATAGTTTCTATTATTCTCAGCATTGAATTAACACATTCTTTGTTCTGGTATATGACAAATGAGAGTAATTTTGAGCAATCTCTGATTAGAGGAAGATAAAATTAACAATTTAATCTATTGGAACCACAGTTAGTAATCTGGCACTAGACCTCTTCTCATTTTAGCTTCAGAGCCTTTTAAGTTATTAAATGAAATAAAATCTGGACTTTTTATCTGTCATTGGGGCTTTTCAGTTACAGTAGTCCATGAATAAAGCACTAATTTGCTGCCTAGGTGAAATGGCTGCTTTTCCAAACAGCAATTGACAATAATGGAACGTCATAGCATATTGATAGAGTTAATTATTTCAGTCAAGTTCCAATAGCAAAGAACTACAAATGTACATGAATAGAGATAGGAAACTAATTCTATATATGTTTTTTCAACTGTCAAGTCCATGGTATAGGCAAAAATTAGAGAGGAGGAGGAGAAATGTGTCATGAGATGCTGTCTTGTATGAAAGGCAACATGAAGAGATTTATGTTTCTGTTACAGTACACAGTGTTACACAGACTATGTTAATGTATCCAATTAAAGTACTTAAGTATTTGATGCTACTGTATTGCTATATACAGTACTGTGTGATCATTCTCTATCAGTATTTCCTCATGGAATAAGCTATAAATCACTAAACTTGAAACAACTTATGACAGAAATCAGGACTGAGTGTTAAACATGTGGTAGAAAAGCAATGTCTTTTAAATTGCCATTATCATTTTCCTAAAAATTATTCTTTCCCTGTTTATTCACAAGGGAGTTATGATATTCTTAGTTGTTACCTTGGGCATGTGGAAGGACAATCTAGGTCCAGCAAAAATGACCATAATACAGTAATGGTATCAAGGACTTTGATTAATCATTCACGATTCTTATTTTTTTCTACTTGGTGCTTGAAGTCTATCACTAGGAGGGACTAGGATCTTGTAGATTTGTGTATATTTCATATATAGGACTTTAACCTTTTTCTAATTACCCCACTTGTTTATGCCTGAAGTATAATTATTATCATCTAAGAAAACTCAGTTTGGTGTTTCTAAACCTAAAAATGTTCCTGTTTATCGCTCAGAAACAAACAAATAAACAAGAGGAGGATGTCATGCCTCACTGAGGTACCATGTCCTAGTTTTTATGCATTTTCTTAAAGAAAGGGCCTTTCTACTCAAAGCTTTCCAGGCCTTGAATATGAACTTACACTGCATTTTTGTTCTGGTATTTAAGGATTAGACCATGTACTCAAAGTAAATATCTTGCTTTAAAATTTTATAAACAGGCCCTTAACCATATTCCAACCAGGACTATGTTTTTCTTAGTACTCTCAGTAGTGTCTTTGATTCTGGGAGAGTGCTC
>JAWLRI010000963.1:6524633-6536541 GCA_034781795.1 Crypturellus tataupa | reverse complement strand
GCCCTTAACCATATTCCAACCAGGACTATGTTTTTCTTAGTACTCTCAGTAGTGTCTTTGATTCTGGGAGAGTGCTCTTCTGACACTTGCTGCAGTTGGGTTTGTAGTATGACACCGATCGCATAATGGAGGCAGACAAGTAAGTGTGACAGGTAAGAAACTGGGGCATAAGAAGATTGTAATGAGTAGGTTGGGTCAAGCAATTAATTGGTTCTTAAGTCCATTCTATTTATAAGAGCAAAACAGAGCTGGAAAACATTCCCAGCCACTTCTGCCTCCTTGCCCCTCACACCTCACCTAACTTGAAAGTCAATTGGCTTTTTCAGAGTTGAGCTATACTATGAATGGACGTAAACACCGTAGACAATTATGCAGTGTTGAATATGAAGAAATACAGTATTTGCACATCTTCTACGGTTTTCCAGTGAAATTAATTCCTATACAAAGGTGACTATGCAAGGATGTTCCTGTGTTCTCTTCACCCACAGAATGTCAAAAAAAATGGATTATGCTGTCCATGATTTCTAGCTTACATTAGCTTCACTGATCTAGTCAGCACTTCCAGTGGTGTTTGCCAACCTTTCTTTCAAACTCTACCCTAAACTATGAAGGTGGAAATGGATCATAGAGATCTACCACCCTTTTCTGTAATTAGTGCAGAAAAATTTTGCTTTTTGAATTTCTAGGTGTTGCATTTCATTTTCTGTTCAAAGTTTAGCTTTACTGCCAGCCTTTCAAAATAATTCCAGAACCTCTTAAATGCATATATGTATTTGATGATGCATTAGGTTTTGCTTGGGCTCTCTAACAGTGAAATCAGTGAAACTAGATGGGCTTTTCTATTTGGTAGTTAATATATCATAAATATCTTTAATGTCAACCTCTGTCAGTGCTAAAATAGCCTAAAAGGCAAAAAATACCCTACCAAAATGTTTCGATAGAAAAGATCACAAATTAGTATATGTTGACAGAAAAAAAAAAAAGAAAAAAAATGTAGAAAAAGCGATTCTGAAGCAAATCAGGTTATCTCTTAGCATGCTGAGTGTAACAAAGCAGTTTCTGCTACCAGTCTCTAAGTTGAACAGAACTAAAATAGATCACAGCACTGATATAATAACTTTCCCAAGCCTATTCCTCTCTAGATTTATTATCAGTGCCTATCTCACTTCCCACAATCAAAACTAAATAGTTTCTAAATCAATAAATTCAAAAAAAAAATCTGTATATTTAGGTCTTGCTTTCAATGCAAAGTGGATTTTAAAAAACATAAGAAAGCTGTAATCAGCTCATACTCTGAACATAAAAACCTGGGTTTTGCTAGTCTATAAAAAGGCACACTAAGATGTATTCATTACGTTGAAATGAAGATGAAACCACCTATGCAGACCTCAGCCATCTAACTATTTTAATTTTCTTTTTGATACTATATAGTAGTTTTCTAAAATAACCCCAGGGACATTTTTCTAAAATAACCCCAGGGACATTTTTTTCCCTAACATACTGATTTCAGAACCAGATTTTAAAAAATATAAACAGGATTAATTTTATAGTATATGAACTACTATATACAGATTTGGGATTACTGTTCATTTGAACAGAAACAGAGAGTGAAGTTTGGTTTTATAAAGCACCTTTCATTTGAAGATATCGTTGAGCACTTTGCAATCTAAGTTAGAGCACAAGGCACTTACTGTGAAAGCAAATATATGCATTAAGTAATACCTTGCATACATTTCCTTTTTTTTTTTTTTTTTCTGAAAGAGAGAGAGAGAGAGAAGATACCGGATTTCTATTATTTTTTCAAATACAACACAAACCAAATAACCCACCCAAGCAATCACTGGAGACATAGAACTGCTAATTAATTAAATTACTTTCTGAGCGTAGATGTTATCAGATTTTAAACTCTGAGGTGTAACACAAAATGAGATCTTGTAGATTTGGTTCTTCGAGCAGCAAAGGTTTTGATGAGTTGACATGCACCTCTACAGACAATTTTTTAGGGTCTTGCCTTTCTACCAACTGTAATCTAACTGAGTTAACAGAATTATCTGCATGCTACTGGAATATGAATAAGCCTTCACAGCTCATCCTCTCCTTGGAATTTACACACCACATTGTATCAAAACTAGCTGCTTTTTAGAAAAAAAAATATGACAAGTTTGTTTATATATATATATATTTTTTTTTATTTTTGTACTGGCTTTCTAGCCATTTTGTAAACCTTTATTTTTTCTTTTTTTTCTTCTTTTTTCCTGCATACTGATTTTACCTCTACTTTCAGTGACTGCCTCTTTTGTTTCCACAGCAGTATTTAATGGCATAGCTAGACGAATAGTTGGATATCTCAGAAGAATATTCATGAAAATTCGCACTGTAAGCCAAGATCAGTGTGCTTCCAAAAACTGTTCAGAACTTCAGATATTCACAATCTGCCTTGAAGGCACAATACCATTATTTTTCTACGGTGTCTGTAACATTGTTAAGTCTTAGAGTAGCTGGAGATACAAATCTATAAACTCAAAGCATTCCTCAAGGCCAGTCATATATTGTCATCTAACAGCTTCAGTAGAAATTCCAGTAGTGCTTTCTTACGTGTTTCTGCAAGGTTGGATATCTGGAGATCCAAATAGAAGCTGAGGTGTTGATCTGCCCTGCGTCATAATTTTGCCATAATTTTGCCAATTTTAGACCTCAGCAGAATTCATTTTTGTGAACTAGGAGTCTTGTTTTCCATATGCCAGCTTCTGACTTCATGCATGTCTTGAACACATTATCCAAAAAAGAGCATAACAAAGTGACCGCTTTTTTTTCCCTTTTCATTTCTTTATTACCTCCTGACAAGACTTTTTTTTGTGTGAAAAATCTCCCATATATCCAATGATGCCTGTTTTCACAAGACACATCCCAGTTACTAATTGGGAATTTTTTAATATCTTGGTAATGATCATTTTCAAAAAAAAAAGAAAAAAAAAGAGTGCCAGCATTCTTCCATATCTATGCACACTTACCCTGCTTATCGAAAAAAACTCTGTGAAAAAAAGAGAAATTCTGATAATGATCATTTTTTTTAATATATCCTCCTGAACAATCATATGTAATCAATGAGAATATTGTTTGCTACATGTCATGTTGGAGAACTTGGATTCAAAATCAAAACTCAAAGAAGTCAGACCATATAATTCTCTCGAAAGTAGTTCTGCAGCTTTCTACTAAGAATCCCATCTTGAATATGTCAGCTATTTCAGTAGCTGCATGATTAGTAGAAGAAAAAACCTTTTTGTACAAGCACACATCAAACTAAAAATGAGTGTCTATATTAAAATTGTAATAAATTGTCATTGTTGCAGAATTAGCATGCTAGTCAGATATGCTTATCATAAGGTTTATTCTTAAAATATATATGTGAATTTTGGCTTTTTCTATATATCTGTAGAGGAAGATACTAAATAATAGAGGGGAAAAAAGCTAAAATTAGAAAATCACTTTCTTAAAAAAAAAAAAAAAGAATAGGAAAACAGTGTACTAGAAAATGCAAATGACATAAATCCTGAACTGCCATGGACTAAAATACTGAAATACTGGACTGGAACACTTCAGTGTTTCTTTAAGAACTACATAATGAAAAAAAAATGTTTCTCTCAGAGTTCCCTATGATATATGAGAACCTGCTAATGGCAGAAAAATAAATTCAATTTGCCTTAAAATCTTGTCTGATCAGTGACCAGCCAAATCTTTTGTGACACAGAACAATTGCCATGGAAACTTAGGTTTTCTTTTCAGTATTTAATATTATTCACACAAATACCATGGCATTTCAGCAATTAGGAGATTGGAAGACGTGTGTATGTCAGGTGGGGTATAAACCCAAGTTGTTTAAAAGGAAAATATATCATTTCATTAAATTATAGTATTGTATTGTGGATTGAAAAGGAAAAGTTTTATGTAAAGTTGTGCAATCTTTACTGGATTTTATCTGGTTGCATGTTAAAAACAGAAACCTGAGTTATGTATATATATTGTATATAAATGTGTATGTGTGCGTGAAGATGAATACTTTTAAGTTTTTTTTCCTTGAAAATGTTAGTTCATTAAAGTAAAATTTATTAAAGTGATAGAAGGCTGCTTCAGCAAGTACATTTTCTTATATTTATTTTTAACTTCATCCAGAAACCTCTCAAAATCTAGATTTCCCATAGTAGTAGCAGCAGACCAAGTATAATGTAAATAATACTGTTATGTTACTGAAAATAGTTCTACCTAGCAGGTTCTAATAGAAGAATATATTAAATTTAAAAGGTACATTAAATAGTTTAACATTAAAGGTTTCTTTTGCAAAGATATATACATAGCTCAATTACACATATATTTGCACCTCTTTATTATACTGGCAATTTTTAGCTGTTAGTAAACCATTTCTAATAAAAGCATAATGCTAACTGGTTCTTCAAAATTAAGATACTGTTGCAGAATTTCTATATGCTACAATATTTAGTTATTTCCTTTGGAATATTTCTCATTTACTTTGCCATATAAAAATAGCATTTTAAGAGCCTTGTAACTATGCTTTTTTAATGTTATGATGGTAAAACCTAAGACAGTCTGAGAGTTTGAAGTTATATCATAAACTGGAACAATTTCTTAATCTTGCATGCTGCTCCATACTTTGAAAATAAATCAGAAAAACTGTGTGTGGTATTCCATCATGTTTCAAACTAATGCAATATGCTGTAAACAGTTATATATTATACATTATTCAGAAAAATACTTAGAGCTAACACTGCTTTTCTTAAAGCTGAGGGGAGATTTATAATGAAAGAGGTTTTCAGTTCTGAACTTTGTGTTTTATTTATTAGCCATAATAGCCTTTTAATACAAAAATCTAAGTAATGAAGGAACTCTTAGCCATATATTTAGCATTTGTGCCATATGAGAGTGTAATTGAAATACTGGCATTGGGCACCGGGTGAATTCAGAATTTCATTTCACTTTGAAGTAAATAGTTTTTAAATTATTGATGTTTCTGATTGAAACTCTTTCACGTAATGATTTCATGAGGATTCACAGTTATACTAAATGTTTATATATTTTTGTAGGTTTTTTAAAGATATATTTTAAAACAACCTGCACATGTACTACTATTGAATATAGCTTTGTAGATATATCTAAAGTATCTTCTTATTTTTCAACCTGAGCACAAAAGCATTATCTAAGCATCTTCTTTCTATCTATGTCACAGCTAGTGTAAACCGAGATAAGGACATCCAATATTTTCAATATTTGGGACTTAGTGATGAAATAAGACTGTTAAAGTCCAATGTAGTCAGTGGGAAGATCATTTCCTGATATCATGGTGGTTTGAGATCTAAGATTTCTAATTGTTTTGAACAATTAATGTGCAGATTCTCAAAGCAAAAAGATTTTAGATTTGAGAGAGACTTTTGTAGAGTGAATAGAGAATTAAATGAAGTTCTTGCACTAATAGTTATTAATGGGAAGAGTCTCCACTGACCAGTCAGACACCTAAAATTAGGCCTTGTCTAAATCTCCCCTCTAAATTCCTATTTACAGAGTAATTTAACTGAGAGTTAAATTCTTACACACTTTTTGCACTCTTGTCCAAACTATTTCATTTTTTTTTTCAGATACTTTTTTCAGATACAGCCTGGCAGACAAACTAAGCCAATCTAAGTTTCTAGTCATATTGTCTTCTTTGTCACAGCATTGCATTCATTTGACTCAATATTAATGTAGGTCTGAAAACAAGGTTGACACATGGTCTCCTCTTCTGCAAAGTGAGCTTTCCATCATGTTAATACCCTGCAGGGGTTAATCTATCCGCAGCGTGAGAGAGGAATTATTATCAGCATAAAGGAAATGACAGGGAGATGCATAGGTGGGATGAAGTCAATGTTCACTTAAATTGGTGTCAACTGGCACTGGAGAGTACCAAGAGAGGCCTGAAATCTCAGCCCATTTAGAAATCTGGGTACCTATATCATGGATTTTGGCCTCTATAGGCTTTTGCTATACATAAAACATCTATGTTCAATTTTTATGAGGACTAAGAGAAACAGTTTGAAATAACAAAGAAAAATAGATGAAGTATTTTGAAATGTATGTCTTCCCTGGATCTATAACTTCACCCCAAATCCATTCTCTCTAGTTAAATAAAATGAAGAATAAAGGAAAAAAAAGGTATTTTGAACTTCTTATGTAAGAACTGAAATTTAACATAAAAATATTGAATACTTCTGATAAAAGACTTCTAATAAATAAGATATTTCTCCAAATGGAGAAATAATGCCAATAAGTCATTCTTGTATTTGTACATAATATTTCTTAATCTGAGAAAATAATGTTCTAGAAGTTCCATAATGAAAAAAAAAAAGTTAAAACTCATTCTTATTAGGTTTTGGATTTATTTATCTAAATGAAGTAGAGTGGGAGCTGGTTGCCATAGCTACAGCAGTGTCTGGAATAACTTTGTGTCTTCTTAATTGCTGCCTATTTGTATACAAACAGCTTAAGCATATCTTACAGTTTCAGGCTGAGACCTTAAAGTTGCAAAAAAAATGCTTTGAATATCCTATGGATAAAGGTAGTCTATGAAATGCACATGATGAAAGAAAATTTATGAAATTATATGTATAGAAACAATGATTTATATTTTATAACCTGAAGACCCTTGCACTATATTTAGTGATACAAACTTTATAATAGTGTCAGGCTTAGAAAACATGAGGTACAGATAGATATTTTTTTCCAGGAAAATCACAACAAAACCTTTCATTCTACCATGAATTTTAACCATTGAGAAGATAGAAACAGTAGCACTATTTTTCAAAGCTTTCTGTGAAATATCACACCTCAATTATGTGTAGTTAATGTCATCATTGCCGGAATATTTAACATCAGATTGTAATATTACAAAAATATACGTTCAACTTATTCAATGAAATATTTATTCGATCAAAAATTTATAAATATTGTATTCATATACCGTGAAAGATAGTGTCAAGTTTTAATCAATGACTTTGCACAGATATTATTCTAATACACATGAAACAGCCTTGGAGGAGCTTAGTGCCACATTTACACATTTATACACATTTATAGAACACTAAACTTTTTTGCCTTAATGTCATTATTCCCACGTTTTAGGATTGAAATGTCACTTCATAACCAGGTGCTATATTAAGTAGAACAATTTCTAAAGGTTTTAGATGTTAAGTGGTTTTACAGTCTCAGAACCAGTCAGAGGTAGGAATGGGAGCAGAACAGAAGAACACAACCCTTTCTTCTGATAGGTAGTGGAAGATAATAGCTATTATAGATGTGCTGAAGTCTTTCACTTTTTTTCTTTTTCATCCCCTGCTAGTTAAGGGAAGCAGGATATAGGAACAAATTGACAGCATTTCAGGTTAATGGAGATCCATCAACCCTTTTCTCCTTTTTTTTTTTTTTTACTTTATTTGTCCTAATATCAATAAAAGACTGCTTTTCTTATCACATAGGTTACATAACTGACCACAACAGAAGGCCTCTATTACTATTTTTTCACTGAGCGCAGGATAACACAAGTTTAGTGTTAATAACAAGATTTATTCACTGCTTCATGACTTTGCTTCACTTTGGTCTATTTGAGGCACTCTTTATGTCAATCCTTTCTCTACCCTGGAGTTGAGGTAAACATTGTTCTCATCGTTTTCCCTGTGTCGTCCCATAACTTCCCCATGAATGTTCCTTTTGTGCCACAAACCACACAACACTCCCACATAGTACTTCACTGAATGCTAGTCCAGAGTAACAGTGTTAGGAGATGATCTAAACTATGTATACTGAAAACTACTGTTCATGCACCTCACACTTCAGTATTTTTATTTTCTGAGTAACTTGGCAGAAGTGAAAGCTGGCTGTGGTTTTCATACAGTCACACTGACACAAGCTTAAATGGGACCCTGCTTTCTAGAGTTTGAAACATCCAATTACAGCAATTATAATCAATTTGGAAACTGGCAGACTTCCAAGGACTTGTTTGCTGTATATATCAAACAGAAAAGAAAAAAAAAACTTTTTTATATTCAGGAAGAAGCTCACTTAGCAGCTACAGCAAACTACCAATTCACTCTTTTTCTGGCTCAGAGAACATCTGAACTCTACCAAAAATAACATATGATTCTCATGATTTTATGATCTAATTTTGTATCAATTTTGGACATCTATTATACTACATTAAAATATAGGTTTCATTGTAATGGGAATTTTATATAAAAAATCTACTTACATTAAAAGGAGTAATAGTCTTCATTTCATACCTACTGATTTTCATCTTACTGGAAAAAAAATCACTCATTATTTTATTTGCTCATGGATTTAATCATTCATTTACTGGCAGTGCAGTTTAAACAAATTGAAATGAGATATTCAAGCACATCTGTCTAAGATGATAATTTATAGTGTTTCAGAATCTGGATGATTAGCTCTTTAATATCACTTTTCTCATTATGAATTCCTTACCTATGACACAGAAACAGATTTTATCTTACTTGAGAATAATGAGGTTTGTAAGAAATAATTTTTAAAGGTAGTTGACTGCTTACCTATTAACAATTATTCTGAGTTGATATTACAGGTTTCATATGGTTTTGAAAGTAAAAGCTAAAGACTGATGTCAAAACTACTATGTAAACTCAAAGCTGTACCAACAGACCAATGAAGACCTGTTTCAAGAAACATGCTTGAGAAATTATTGTAATAGCTAAGAGTGTTCAGCACCTTGTAAAAATAAGTTCACAGAAAAGGATATTTTTGTTCTTCTTTGGTGTGAAGTAGAACTTATGATTGATTGGTTTTTGTATTCCTAGTCAAGACATCTCTACACTGCATATTTTCTAGTATCTTTCAAGCCCTATTATGTCATTTTGATAGTCCTTTTCTGATTTACATTACAAAAATGGCACAAGTTTCAGTGAAGCAGACTGTTCCATTATTCTGACTTCTGTATAAACAAAACCAATGATATCTCCTTTCCAAAGCAACATACTTTCTGCTGGCAATTATTTGGATCTTGCACTGTATGATCTTATTCTTTTCATTCATAGTGAAACGCCTTTCATGATTGCTGCATTTTTATATACATATGGATATTTCTCCCCCTGTGTTGCTTTCAAGAGATTAGATCATATTTCAACTCAGAATTCTCATTTTTAATCTCAAATGTATGCCCTTGAACTTTATACCTTTACAGACCATCTCATTCCTACTACTTGTGTTTTCAAGGCACCTTTTCTCATCTGCATACATGTAGAAGATCCAGATTTGTGAGATCATCTCATTTCATTTTACTATTATATGTTGATCATCATTGAAACCGTGTTTAAAAAATTTTCCAGAATTGATGTCTGCCATAATTGGTGTCCTCTTGCCACTTGTAGAAGGAATTCAGTACATAAATTTTCCTTTTCGGGATTATCAATGCCTTTAATTATGTTATTTTAGTTATCTTACAGTTCTGATTTTAGGGCTCAGATTTTTTTAAGGCTCAGATTCAAGATCAAACATCATTAATATGTTGCCATAAATCAACTCAGTTGTTGCATTGTCAACATACATACTCTTGTCCCTGTAAATCTGCAAGGTCTTTAAATTCTCTATTAAGAAAATATAGGTAAGCAAGATCAGTTCTTTTGAATTTTCCATGGAGTAGGGACACACATATCAGACACAATGATTCGGGTGAGGTATTAGAGTTTGTTACACTATTGTTTATCTGAACGGGTAAATTCCACTTTTTTTGTGGGATTTTGTTTGTTTGCTTGTTTTTTGATAAGAGCTTCCTATGGACTGAATGAGTTAGTTTTAGGTTTTTAGTTCCTAGCTAAGGGATTTTAGCAACACCTTCTCAAATGCTGTATTGTAAGAATAACCAAGGATTGTTTCAAGTTATGCCAGTTCCTGAAACCTTACACTTCCAACAGAAATACTTCTAATGATGATGTGCTAATACATCACAATGAAACATTGGCTCTTAATCCTTCTTCTGTTAAGACTCTTCTTTTCAGCCCAAAGACTAATGTAGATATCTAACGAGCCATCATTGTATGTGTTTATGTACATATAACCATATATATTGTATATGTATCATACATATGCATACACATATTTATACATACAACCATATACATTGTATATGTATAAAGTATTGGGTACTGTGCTTTAATATGATTCCTTATTTTTATTTCAGAGAAAGACTATTATAATGATTTATTGGAAGAATTAAGCACATTAACTTAAGCAGTATTTCAGGAAAACCTAAATTCTGTGACTAAATAGAAAAACGTAATTCAGAAGTAGATGGATGGCTAAAAAACCATTCAGTTTAACTTTCAACGAATTTTTATTATATTTCCAAATTAACCTTCATAAAAGTTGTCATGGGCTTTACTTGCACATTAAGAAGACAGAAAATTTTTATATGAAAACGTATATTCACAACAGATCATTAATAATACTAGGGCTAGGAATGTTAAACAGCTTCACAGCAAGTTAGGAAAAAAACAGAAAGTGAATTATTAACCTTTGCAAAGATTAGTATTAATTCAAATTATAATAAATTATACTGAGTCCACTAATAAATGTAAACAAATTGGGAGAGAAAAAGACACCATACATTACCTTACCTTTTCAGTTGAAACATTGGTAATAATAAGGGAGAAAAACAAGAAACCCATACTCCGTTTGAGATCAAGATAACAAATCCCTAGACAAATGCATACTGGATATTATCTATCTTATCCAACTTGGCTGAGAAAGTCATTTGTACATTTTTAAATATAAAAAAGAGTCTGACCCTGCTCCCAGTGAAAATAGTACAGATTCTTATTAACTTCAGAGCTTTAGGAGAAGGATATTTATGAGCTTTGTTAGAGTTTCATCAAAAAAAAAAAAAAAAAAAAAAAAGAGGAGAAAACACTACTCTTTACTGAGTGGGAAAAATAATAATAATTATATACATTCAACACTATTTGAAAATTATAACTAAGGTTTTATTTTGTCTTTTGCTTCATTTTCCTCATCACCTATCTTGAGTAAAAATAATCAGTGTCATGAATTTAAAAGACAAGGATGGAGAACTGGAAGGGAGGTTTCTCTGAGAATTCTTAATAAATATTCCAGAAAAAGTGAAAGGTATTACGAGTAAAGAAAAAAAATAACAAAAAGTTTGGAATTTTCCTTGTTCTTATTTTTAGAATTTTCTTTACTATAGTATGAGGTGGGGCTGAAAAAGGGAATGAAGAAAAGGAAATATGCTTCCTTGCAGAAACACCTGTTTTTGTTACTAGTATCAGGAGAAATGTTGGCCCTTTGCACCACCCTATATCTCAATTCTTAATGAAGTATTCAGAGTGTTTTAATTAATCTAATTCTATTGTGAAGCCGTTCACATCTATAAGACCCAAGAATCAGCGTGTGTTATCAACCTAGATCTCCTACAAAAAAATTCTGTGTGAGTTTTACTGGAAATGAAGGACACTAATGAATTCATAATTCTGTGTATATGTAGAAGTAATATTGAAAATAATAAAAAAAAAATATTAGGGAAAAGATATGTTCTACAACGAAATCTTTCACTGTGCTATATAACTGCTTGAATAATAGACTTTTAAAATGTCCCTGTTTGCCTCTTTGAGGACTGGTAGTTGAACAAAGTTTTTGCACACCCCAATATATAATAATAACAATGCTTTGATTGTAAATAGCCTGAAGGCATTTTAAGCATCTGTATCTTCCTTCAAAAAGCAGTCACTATCACTCTATATCCTCTTAACTGAGGACATAGAATACTCAGCTACAGGGAGACCAAACAAATTATTTGAATATTCAGAAGGATAACCACAAATAAACA
>JAWLRI010000963.1:6498431-6516983 GCA_034781795.1 Crypturellus tataupa | reverse complement strand
TGTTAGGACTCTGTGCCTCTTAGGTGCTCAGTACCTTGAAGGATTAGGCTTTTGAGAGATACTTTAGAGGTAAAATTACATTCTTCAACCTGTATTTTTCCAGCCCACTCTTCTTTACACCTCATCACTAAAAGTGACCTTATGTGGTAACGACTGCTGCATTGAGTAGACATCTATAATTTTAGAAAGTAATCATAGCCTCTACTTTAGTGCCTCCCTGATGCTTTCAACAATTTATGAACAATAGCTGATGATGGCTAAATAATTAATTCAGCTGAAAGAAAGAAAAAAAAAATCTGAATAGATTTCTTATTGTTAGGAAAAGAAAAATGTCACAGGAGGTAAAGAGGAGGGAAGAACAGCATTCCTTTTTCTGTTAAAGTACAAGAGTTTTCCATTTCTGTGGGAAAGACTTTGGATCATGGTGTCCTGCCTTCTTTCAGTAAGTAAAAGCATGTTTTTCCCCCATTCTTAGTCCTTCTTCCTGAATTAAAATAACACCTATGCCTCTCCCAGACTAATTATTAGTCTGAATTAACAGCTTTTAGTTCCTAGTTTTGACTACAATATATTATCATTAATTCCTTGTCTTGATCTTACTTAAGAGTAACCCAAAATATGTGTAAGGACACAGGTTGGCTTCAACAGTTTATCTGCTATTTTCCCTTCATAAAACAAAACAAAACAAAACAATACAATACAAAATAAAACAAACAAGAAATAAAACAGGAGAGACTTGACTTCTGTTTGATTTAAGGTATCTGCAAAATTCCCATTGATTTTTACTAAAATCATTGTAGGAGACAACTGATAGAAACTTAATGATGTTTTTTTCTTCTCTCACTCATTTAGTAACTGAAGAACAAACAATATTCTTATGGTTACTGAGATATGAATGGCAAAATAAAAGGTCTAATTCAGCAAAGCTGATAACAACAATTCTGTGTAAGAACCTGGGCCCAGAAGAAGCTTTAAGAAAAGGTGAAATTAAATCTATACCACTAGTCAATATATCCTGATTTTCATTAAGCATAAGACCACTTCATGATAATACAAGAGAGCAAATGTAAACTGATCCCCTTAAACAGCTTTTTATACTGAAGAATGGTTGGATAATATAATCTTTTATTGAACTACCTGTATTCCTAATTGATGTCTCTTTTTACATGCTAAGAGACTGAATATTGGTCTAGATGGACCAGTGATCTGACACAGAAGGCCATTCTTTATGAATTACAATCTCTCCATACTTTTCAGCATATTATTGGAGGATGTTATGAACTGGTTTATACATTTTTTGGATGAGAAACAGTAAGTAAAAGTCAGGACAGAGAAATGCATTATTTTAATTCACATTTTTAGTGGAAAAAAACCCCCAGATTTTAGCTTTAAATGTTAGAAGGAAATCAATGTTAAAATGAACAAAATTAATAATGAAAACTATTATATTAATGAATCTGGAAAGGAGCAAGCTAATGTGAGGGAGTGTTCATTAATGTTAGTTCATCTATATAATATAAAAAGATAGAAATGCTAAATTAAAATAAAATAGAAAAAAAGCAACATGTAAACATGTTTCTGTTGAAATGAACAAATATTTGGGGAAAAAACAGAGGAAATTATTCATCAATGTTTTAAATATAATTAGAATGACTCATTAAATATTTTGAGAAATAAAGAACTAGAATTAATGGCCTTAAAAATATCTTCATTTAAGAGAGTCTCAAAACTTTTCTGAATATGTGATTGCGCTTTTCTCTTAGCAAATTTTGTTTTACTATAAAAGGTATCTAGAAGAAAAATGTTATAAACTGGTCTTCAGAATCACAGGTTTTGCAGTTTTTCTCTAATTATAAATCTCTTCTTCCCACCCTTCAAAGTCTAATACTTATTGTAAGTAATAACTACTACCATGTTACTTGCTTGCTCAGTGAAGAGCTTTTCCTTTCTTGTCCATTTTCCCACAATGTTACCTATCACATAAAAAACACAAGCGAAACAGCAGGAACATAACGAGAACAGAAGAATCATTTCCTGGAATTCGTAGCTGGAAAATTGCTTCTTTCTCTGCTAGTGAAAATAAAGTACTAAATTAGGCCCTTAGTACATGTACTGGGCGAGGGTCTGTGCATTTGTGAAGTTCCATAGTGATTCTCTTAACTCCCATTAACTGTTACTTGTCAAAGGCCAGCAAAGAGAAAGGCAATGTATTTTCATCAAGTTTAATAACAGGAAGAAAAAAATACTTAATACTGAAAATATCTATAAAAGAATGGCCTAACATACCACATATTTATCAGGATTGAAAAATTATTAACAAGCCACTTTGTTTTGTAAATTTAACAGCAGGTTCAAAATTCCGGCTTTGGTTACACAAAGGAAAATTACAATTTTCTCTATGTGTTCTCCTGACATCTGGACCTAATGGTCAGATTACCCAGGATCCAAAACTATCTAAATCAAGAGAAGATATCAACTATTAATATATAGATCTAATTTTATAGTCTAGTAGCTCAGTTTAAAACTGGAAGCAAGAACTGTGATTTTCATTAATTTTGATAACTCGTTATTTTAGTCGTCTATGTAAATACATTAGTCACTACTTTGACACCTATTATAGTTGCATTTCTGTAGTGAGTACAGAAGCTTGCTTTGAAGGAAAAAAATATGATATTTTTTTCATTGAAAATAGAAACAGAACCCTATAGAAGGTTTGAATTCAAGAAATGCTTAAAGCTAAGTTAGCCATAAAACCTATATTTACTCTCAAATCTGAAGGTCACCAGGGATACTGTAGAATGGTGCTCTCCTTATTCTGCTTTAAGAAATTAATCCATCACTTCCTCCCCAGTTATGCAGTGGATTCAGCTTCTCCCTATTTTTTTTTCTTGTTTCCTTCATGGTGTGTAGCATACCTTGTTATCTTTTTGCTGTATTTTTTATCAGTGACAGTAGTCATCAGATACATAATATTCTCTTCACCTGTATAAATTCAATGTCACTTCGAGGTCAAGGTCACGCACACACACACACCTGTCAGAAATGCAACTAAACTTTGCAACTACATTTAAAATTTCGCCTGACTTTTGGGACAGAGCCTGACAAATCATATTTAAAAGGAGATAGCTCCAAGCTCAGCAGTTTGTTCATCAATTTAGATTCTGTTTTCAAGGTAGACAAGGCACTATTTCAGAAATACCTATAAGGAAACTAGACCTGGATAGCGAATCTGAGCTAATGTGATTCAACGACTGCCTCTTCAAAATCCACTGGTTCATCTGAAGTGTGCTTAATGCAGAAAACAAAGCATTTTCATACTCCTCTTAATGTCAGGTTTTTATTTAGATATTTATCACTCTGGAGTGAGTTATCTGAAAATTCAAATTCCCAGAGAAGTTAATGAAAGTTGCAGATGGTCAGCTGTCTAAAATCATCAAGCTAATTTTTATGTGTCTTTGGTGCTTCACCTGTAGTAGCTTTGTATATTACATTGTTAGTGAAGAGAAGGTTTTGTGAGAGGTATGAAAATTTGGATATGTTTTCACTTTTTTTTTAAATTCATTTTTTGCCAAATATCAATTGTCCTTCAAAGTATGTTTCTAATAATTTAGGAAGCTTCTTTTTTGATATTGTCTATTAATATGTATACTTAATAAAAAAGAAAATGAGTACAGCTCTTTCTCATACCTTCTTTCTTCTTAGCTATTTTCTAATCTAAAGAGCCAGGATTTCATCATGGAAGCTGTGCACTTATTTTGGAAAATATATCTTACTGCCAACTGAAATTTTGTCTGTGAGAAAAGCATTTCATTTCATTTGTCAGAGGTCTGAGGAAGTGTTTTAAAGTTCAGGACTTCAGAAGTTGATAAATTTTAAAGAAACAGCATAGATTCAAATCTTAGTTAAAAAAAAAGATTTTTCAGTTTTAAAAATAACAGTATTAAGAGAGAGGAAAGTTGCAACTATTCTAATTAGAGATTTATTAAAATATTATAGCATAAAAAACCTGAGAAATAAGATTTTTTTTCCTCCAAATACTGTTAATTTAATGAATATTTATTTTAGATTACTGCTTTCCTTAGTCAATTAAATATATCAGTGTGCCGTGAAAAAAGTCTTTTCCTGCCAAACAACATAAACAAATAATCAAAGCAAGAATAATCCTAAAAAAAGCAAAGATGCTTGTATGCATTCCTTAATTTTTATTATTTCTTGAATATAAAAATATCACATAAGATGAAAAAAGGTAAGGAGAAATTCATGCAAAGGTAAGTTCTCTTTTTATCATAAGGAAAGGGCTTTTAGGAGACTTAAGAAACTGGGAATTAAAAACAAGGGAAAAAGTAAACAAAAAGCAGAACACAGCAGCAGATGGCCAGAGTAAAATTCTGGAGAGGACTTTTGGTTTCCATTTTTTTTAAAAAAAAACAATATCTGCCTGAAAACATGTCTATTCCACAGGCTGCCAGAAAGTGGTGAATTTTGTTCAAACTCTGGCTTTAGAAGAAGGAATTATTTTTCAAAAAGGTTTATTTTTTAACCTGTGCAATAGAAGAAATATGTGTGTCTGATAGAAAGATTATTTTAAATTCATCATGCAAGCTATGCATTTGAATTAGATGATGTTTTCTGTATAATTAAGATTAAACTACAGTTCTATGTCACACCAAATTAATGTAAATTGAAGCACAAGCACCAGAAAGAGACCAAGACAGATGGAGATTCCACATTAAGACTTAGGAACAAATTACTGACCAAAAAGAAAAATATGTTGATGTGTTCATTACTACATAAATAATGAAGTCATTACTACATTTATGTGAAGAAATTGATTAATTATTAATATTTTATTATTAATTAAAAATTAAATTAATTAAAATATTTTTTCATTTACAACTAGAATTTCACATTTACAAAAATGATATTGCCATATCAGTCCTGGGACAATGTGGCACTAAGCAAAATATAGACGATATATGTTGTTAAAGGTTCCTTTAGCTGTACGATATGAAAAAAAGAAAAAAAAAAGTATTATCACTCTATCTCAGAAATTCTGATGTCTAAAACTACAAAGGTTGCCATGTGTCCTGCTGCCTAGGGAAACTGACCACGGTTTAAACATCTTGGGTAAATCATAGGAAGAATTAGTCTTCCAGAAATGCCACAGTAATAGAAAGATAAGGAATAAGCCATACAAATAATTACAAGAAAATATTCAGAAGTGAAACCTTACTTCTTAAGCACCTGAGAAGGTTCTTAAGATTGTTTAGGAAATTCCATCTGGTCTGAGGATTGTTGACTTTGTATTCAGTCAGGACAATGAAATAATCACTTTTTAGTGAACAGTCAGCTTCACCTACAGACATACTCAACTTACACATTTTATCATGTAGTTTTCTTTAAAGGCTAGAGCAGTTACTGTGAAGGCTTGGTTTCAGCTCTCGATTTCGCCGTATTTGACTTGAAGTATAAATTGGAAATGAGGTCTCACCTTTCCAGATGAATGCTCTAACCACAGTGCCACAGATTTGCTTTTTCTTCTCTCCATTTATCCATTTGCCTCCTAATCTAACTCTAAAACAAAATTTTGGAGGAACAAGGGCATCAGGTGAAATAAAAGTCACTACCAGATGATCTATTATCCCAGAACATTCAGAAAATCTGAAGATAAGGGAGCACTGGTGAGATGTGGGTTGAAGTTTCTGTTCAACAATGTTAGTAAATGCTCCTTCTTGTTATGAAAGATTAAGAAATAGATATGATACTTCCATATGTGTTCCTAATCTTGCTGGTAAAAAACCTAAATGTTGGATGGCACCTGAGCAGTTTACCAGATCTCATCAATGCCTGTCAGACACAAACAGTCACACTGTGAAAGCATTCTGATTATTAGTTGGAATGGATTCCATTAGTGGTATCAATAGGGAAACTTATAATAAACAATCTATCTTTTAGAAATTGCGAGATTTTCAAATGTGCCTGCTGTCTTGGGGATATTTTCTTTGAATAGAATTTTTCCTCAGCTATTTTGGAAATATTTGTACCTCATAACAGAGTCTTTATGGAGTCTTGATATGGCCATCTACATAGCTATGCATGAAGCAGCATGCTGAATCATGAATTCCAAAAACTGAATGTTCACATTAGAGAAGTTTGGCATCAATTAAAAAAAAAAAAAAAAAAAAAAAAAAAAAAAAAAAAAAAAAAAAAAAAGCTTAAAAGCTTCACATCTCCACAGAACTAATTAGTCTAAGTAGAAAGTCAAAATGATATGGATATAATGCTCCAGTCCCACAGCTACACACATAGAATTAATTCTGCTTTCTATGTCCTCTTCTAAGTACTGTAAAAATGCCCTTAAACGCTCCAGAAAAATCTCATCTAAAAATATAGTTCTTAATAGAAAAGAAAGAGATCTGAAAAAATCTATCCTGCCCCATGGATTCAACCTGATAAACTTTCTCAGAGGCTTATACAATATTTTACAATGTCTCATTATCCAGGCAATCATTAATTAGACAAAATACGTTAGACTTATACCCATATAATTAGCTATGTAATTATTTTAAAAGCTTGCAAGCTGAAACTTTTTAGTTACAATTAGTATAAGTACTAGCAATCAAAATTACAATGCAATTTGTCAAATCTCAAGTCTTAGTGTTGGAACTTAGAAAAGTGAATGAATATGCTTTCATTTGTGCATTTCTGCAGAGACATTATATTGAGAAAAAATAACACAATTCACAAGCAAGATAGTGAAGGTAAGGTCCAAGAGAGGGTAACAATTGTGGTCTAGTAGAGATAAAAATCTGCCAATATTTCTCTTCCTGCTTATAGCAGTATACCTCTTAGACCATCTGCAATTGTAAATGCTTTTAACTTTTGACCAAGAAAGTTAATATAATTTTAGGCTTTTGGAACTGAAAATGGAAACATTTCTTTTTCTTTTTTTTTTTTTTTTTTGGCCTTCTGATGGGTAAATTCTTTAATGGATATACAAATTGATGAATTGTGCCCAATAGATGGAAACTGAGCTTACAGGAATGCTCAGAAACTGAAAATCTGATTAACACTTTCTCAGGAAAAGCAAGAAGTCTGTTGGAAGATTATTTCTCTGGCAGGGAAAAAGGGAGAATGAAAAAGAGAGGAGAAAAGGGGGAGGGAAACTTTCTGAATTTGTGATTTTAATTTTTTGAGATAACAAAGCATCCCTTGTTCATGGCTGTCCAGTAACAATAAATCAGGGCACTAAGACATCTAACATACATCTGACTGCACTGTTGTACCTTTCACCCTGACCTAGAGGTAAATACACCGAGTCTTTGCTTTATCCCCCTACATCAGATGTGGCTGAAGTTGTTGTGCTGGTATGGAAGAACTGCCTGTCCCAGAATAGGACCTGGCACAGATGACGCTGGGGGTGAATGAGGAAAGAATGCTGAAAAAAAGACTGGAAAGTAAAATATCTAATAGCACTTCGTATAAAAAGGTAGTTTCACAAGAAATGTCAAAATTCATGTTTGCACATGACTCAGCAGTGTACCTTTGCAACCATAAGTGCAAAGGCTGCATTAGCAAGGATTCAGGAAAGCAGCTGTTCCTCTGCACACAAGATTTTTGAAACCACATCTGGAATATGCCTTTTTTGTACTATCCCAACAAAGGAGGAGAGTGGTAAACTGAAAAGAGTCCAACAGTCCACTACCAAACTGGTCATGGGGATGAAACACCTGAGGGGGCTCGGGTAGCATGGAACAAAGATTGCTAAAGGGCAGCTTTTTGCTGCCTTCAACTATGCAATGGTGTGGTGAGGCAGATTCTTCTCCAAGTTGTCAAAAAAAAAAAAAGGGGGGGAGGGGGGGAAAGAAGGGGAAAAAAATAATAATTAAAAAAAAGGCAGCCAACTTGACACTTGACTATTACTTCCAGCACACTGCATACCTCCTTCTCTTACCTGAAAACCTGGGAATAACTCTGGCCTCCTGCTCACTATACTTTTACTGTAAGATGCTCCCAACTGCCAGCACTGTTCCTATACCTGGTCTACAATATCAGTTAAGTTCTAACTTGCTTCAACCACCATTCTTCTGTCAGAAAACTGGAATACTACAGTTATTTTTAGAATTTTGACCCCAGTAGTAAGAGAAACCACCATCATTATGCCAGCCTGACATAGCTGCCACAGTGCCTTGCAAAGACCTGCAAGCCTCAGCTCCTCTGGGCTTTCCTGGACAGTAGCAGCATCTTTACTACACTGACAGGTTATGAAGGTAGGAAGAGCCTTGTGACCTAGTGACTAGTGACCTGGAAGTTCTCTCAACCAGCACTTATGCCATGCAGTGATAGGTACAGAAGAAAATATTTGTCCGCTAGTGCTACACCCTTGAAAGCTTGCTGCATTTATCCCTTGTTCACATAGCTTGCTGGAGGTTCACTTCAGTTACTATGCAGTGGTTTTGGATTTTTTTTGTAATAAAGATAATAACGCTATTAGGGCCTGAACATTCTAACTATATTCTTTATTATTTCTTTGTATAGATCAACATTTATTAAAATGTTAGGATTCTTCTGAGCTACTCATTCACTCATTCAAGATGAAAACTGCAGCTATGCCAAAATTGTTTTAACTACGTATTTAAAAAAAAAAAAAAAAAAGCCAAAATATGTTTTTTATATGGATAATTTGATGAATGAACAAAGGAAGCCCCAGCTTACCTGCTTCCTCACAAAAGATAATAGGTGCAATTTGTAAGCAAAGAACAAATCAAAGTCACGTCTTACTGTTTACAAGATAAGTCACATTTGTGCTTGCTACTGTTCTACATCTGGCATAGTCTTGGACACATTTCACCTTTTACATTTCTCATTTATCCCTTTGGCTGGCTGTGTTTCCTATGAATCTTTCTAGTTGTGTGTGTGATGAATCTGCAAAAGCTGACACCCAAGCGAGCTGAAGAACAGCACTGCCTTATTCCTCTCAAAGTTCCTCCTTCCTTTGCTGGACACAGATGCTTACTTCAAATTCTTAACAGGAATGCAAGAAAAAAGGCATACACCAGACCTAAGAGAGTCTCGTGTAGACATGTAGGAGAGGTGCTCTCTTCAACTAAAATTACAGATATCCCAATAAGTATACAAAACTATTTCCTCAGAAGTCTATCCTATCTGGAATTAAATGGGTACTACGCTCATGGGCAGGTGTCAGCACCATATCTTAGATTCTGGAAACAATATGGGCAGGAGGAAAACTGGAATTAGCATCTATTGCAATCTGGATATATTATGCTGGTCACATATGGGCCACAGAGCATGCGAGTAGTCATCAATCTAAGCAGACTGCAGGATGTTGGTTAATCACACACTACACCATCTCAGGATTTTTGAACAGTACCCATTAAAGCAGCAGCAAGGATGTCAGTCCACGTGTATGGCTTTTGCACATTGAAGATTAAATGCTTTGCAGAACCCAACCCAATGTCACAGAAACTGGCAGAAATTTTATTGAACAGACTCAAACAGTATGGGCATCCACTTACATTTTCTTCTCTCTCCGAGTAGGACATAGAGCCATCTAATCGACTAAATTTGAAGTCTCGCAGATAGCAGTAATCCATCAAAATGTCCAACATCATAGTCATTTGTGAGAATAACAACACCTAAAAAACCAGGAAAATTTATTAGCTTTTTTTTTTTTTTTTTTTTTTGTTAAAAGAAGATAGTTATGCTAGAAAAAACACCAAGCAGAAAAACCCCATTACCCTCACGAATTTACCTTATGACCTCTCTTTTTCAGTTCTGGAAGCATCCGATCCAAGAGTAGAAACTTGCCTGAATTCTTTACTAGATCTTCATCAACCTTAGGAAAATGTGGCAGGGGAAAAGAGAGCAAGTTGTATATTAGAAGAAAGAATTTAGAGGTTTTTAATCACTTAAAAGCATCAACAAAAGCTGGTGATGTGCCATTTTTTTTTTTAACTAAGAGCTGCAAAGCTAGAGACATCATTTGTTCTAAAAAAATATACGGAAACAGTTTAATCAAGATTAGGTTTAATCAAACCCATCATTTTATATACCCAAGTGTTTTAAAAAATAAATTAGGTTTAAAGACATTTCTGAAAGGAGAAACCTGACTATTTTTAATTTTTCAGCAATGGAACAGCACAGCTGTTTCCTTCCCAGCTTTCAGCAATAGTAACTAGTGTGCAAGGTTTCCATCTACTGGGAAAAAAGAGTGCTCACTGAACAAGACACACGAGTCAAGGGGTAAAAATTGACAAAGCAAATTCTTAATATTCTCTTAAGACTCCTCTCAAGACAAATTTTACAACAATTTAATTCGCCCACACATACACCCTGTCTAAAGTTTCAAGTAAAGATTCCATCACACTGCTGGAATTCAACTGGGAGGCCTCTCCCGAACAGGTTGACAAAGTAAGCCTTCACTGTTGCCAATTTGGTCTATTGCTTCTAATGCCTAGATTAATTCTCCCAGTAATGCTTTACAAATACATACCTTGAATTGCTGTGTAGCAGGATCCAATGGGTATTCAATAAGATAGGGGTGATTACAGCATTTTCTTAGTAGCATCATAATATTCTGCAGTTTAAGGTTCACCTCCGAATCCATGGGAATGTTCACTTCTACCACTGGCCTTGAAAAGACATGTCATCTTATTATTATAGAAAGATGGCACTATACAGATACTGCAAAAGGAAAATAAAAGTCAAGCAACAAATTCATGTGGAGTGTCAAGTTTCCTCAAAACCCTTCACAGTTAGCAAGGTTGTTACTAGTCCAACAAGATTTTTTTTCCACCGTTAGTTTAAGATATAAAAGGGTATCAAGTAGCAAGTAGAAGTCAAAAAACAAAACACAAAGCAAAGCAACTTGTGCAAGTCACCTACAAGAAAAAGGGATAAAAGCAAGTCCCTCTACCAACAAACGGTCAGAGTTCCTGCAGAACAATGCATATACCACACAAAAAAATCAGTGCCCTGCCCAATTCTGCAGACCTATGTTAACGCAGGCACCTATGTTACAATTAAATACAGCCATTACTGTTATCTACTCAGTTTCCAGTCTAGAGCAGTCTTAAAAATGGCCAGTATCAAGTTTGTTCTCTAAAATCTCTGGTTTCAGGGCCTATCACTAGCAGTAAAAACAAAGGTCCCTATTAAATAATTGCATATTAGTAAATAACCAAAAAATATTTTCTCTTATCACAACCAAGCTTCATGCAATCCAGGAACAAGCATTTCCTCTAGTCCTGATCCTCATGATTAACTACACAGTCCTTGACCTAAGAGAACTACAGTTCTAAGACAACCTCAGTCCTTACCGCTAGAAGTCATTCATTCCCACCATATGGGTCCTGCACAACCTAGCAGCTAGTACAGTGGTTCAGGCTCTCCAGGTCCAAAACGAACCTTTACTCTATCTGTAACCAGAAATTATACTGCAGCTACCAGGAGATTCAACACGGCAAAAACTCTTCAGCTCTAGGACAAACTCTTGTTCTTGAAACAGAACTTCTCTAAACTTTGACTTCAATCTAGCAAGGCACCTCCTAATTGGGAAAGCCACACAGTTTTCACTGCTCTCATTTCAGCCACACGTACAGCCTGCAGGATTCTGTACCAAATGCAGCTCTTCAGCTTTTCCACACCTAAGCACTGTCTGCAAATGAAGGGATCCATGCACGCCCCTGAAGTAGCACAAGCATATATTTCATTTCAGTTCTTGTAAAAATCATGTAAAATCAAGCAAGATAAATAAATTTCTTTGGCTTTGAAGCTTAAACAGTTTTCCTTATGCCCAAAGGAATTCCAAACAATTTAGAGACAAAAACAGACTACATACAAAATCCTACATGAGCATGAATCTTCAGGTCTTGCAGTCTTCAATATCAAGTGCTGATCTTAATCTCTAGAAAGTCTGGAGATTAATCTCCAGGAAATCTCCAGAAAGTCACGAAATCAACAATAACCTTGCTGAACATTTGGGTTCCAGGACTCATGTTAAGCCTTTTTACCCCTTCAAAATTCAGCAAGGAAACTACTTCTGCCTCTCCTCCAGACTGGAGGCCAAACTTTGCTTCAAGTATTTCCGAGATACTCACCCCAAACTTAAGAGTTAACTGTAATTAGCACATCAGCATTATCCCTTGTCCTGTCTTTTGAGTCAATAAAAGACACAGCCAACTGTTAGAGACAAAAAGCTAACCTGAACCTTGCCATATCCATCAACAACTTAAGCTCTTTAGCTTTCTGTCCTCACTGACCTATCCAGGGCCTTAAGATATTACCAAGAACTTCAGTTACCAAAGAACTAAGATGAAGCACTTCTTCCCTTCAAGAGTCTAGGTCTGTAGCAAATAGACTCAAATGTCTTATTAGCTCCATCACTGTTCATGAGATAGTGAGTTATGGTGCAAGATAGTCATTGCAATCACAAAATAGGAAATTTAGGTAAAACCAAAGTAGTAAAGCATCAAGGCACAAGAATAGCTCACTATAAAATGCCTGCCATTCCTGATAATTTCTGATATGCAAAGTTAAGGGGTAAGTTAAAATAAAAGGAATATTTTTTGGTATTGAAATACATATATATATAGAGAGAGAGAGAGAAAGAGAGATTTATTTTAAAGGGCACCTCTCTCTTTGAACTTCCTCTTGCATTTTGCTGATCAATTTTTCCAACTCATCAGCTGAATCATTATGAACTTCACAATAATCAACCAGTTTTCGACTGCGGCGTTTTGGTCGACCTGTAGGACTCAATTCAACTATTTCTTCCTGCAGAAAAATCATAATGTTGCTGTCAGTAGCAGATAGTTTCAGATGAAGAGCCCATACTGATCCAAGAATCCTCAACACTGCACAATCTGGTACACAACCTAAAGGTTCACAACTATAGAATTTGAAAGCTTCTGTCTGATTTTCAAGAGCTGCACGAATACTTAAAAAAACCAGAAACCATCATGGTATTGAAAATCGTCTTTTTCCCCCCCACCTCAACTTAAGGCTAGCAAAGAAGCTGTTCTCACTAGCATATTACATAGTTCTCAGTGTGCACACTGACATCAGTTACAATAATTACTATTAGAATAATTAACAAAATGATTAGACCCAAAATTTAAGGAAAAAGTGGCTTTGGTTATACCAGCAATGAAAAAAATGTCTATTATTTTTGCTCACAATTCCTTAACAGCAAGTACTTTTCTAACATTTATCTCAGAAGATACCTCATTATTGCCGAGCAGTTTCCTAATGGTGCGGTTTACAATGGCAGTATAGAACGTTTCTTGCTTCTTTGCCAGGGGTGCATATACCACGACTTCCCGTTTGGGAGGAACCTCAAGAGCAACATCAGATTTCAGTCTTCTCAGTAAGAAAGGCGTCAGAATCTGAAATGTTGAATATATGCTATAATGACTCAAAGCTAATTTTAAAGCAATAAAATGATCTACTGATACAGTGTTACTTTGTCAATTTAAACTAAGAAACTTAATCGTCAGTTTCATATTTCATTTTTTAATATGAACTCATACTTGAAAGGTTTTACACAAATATTGGTAACAGATATGTTCAAACAACCCATTTACTGGCATCTTAAGAAGTATTTTGAAGTTATTAATAAAGGTGCAACCATTACTATATAACAGACCTTTCAATTCATTTCAAATTCCCATTTTGTTTGCTACATTTCCTAAACCATGTTGTTGCAAAGTTAGGCTTTGACAAACTCTTCACTGCAAAGAAGAAATTTTTGTCAAGTTATGTCTATGAGATATAATTTCTATCTTCCACCATCAGCTTAAAGCGGTAAAACAATAAGAAACTTTTCTTTGGAGAGGTGGGGGGAAATTCTGCTTTTGAAAATAGGCAAATTAAAACCTCGTGGAAAAACTAGTTGTATATTTCCAACGTCTCCAAATTACCTAACTTCCCTCAAAGTTACCTTTCAGCAAGATAAATAGACCGATTTAGTCACTTGGCAAAAGAGGCAAGGAATGCAATTAAGTTTGACTAAGCTCAGCTCAGTTCTGAGAACAAAATTGAGTCATTACTGAATATGCAGGTCCTTCTTTTCAGCATTTCCATATGCTGAAAAGACTGAACTAAGGCGCCCCAAGGCTAAAGAAACTCTGAAGTTCTACAATAAAAGCCATAGACCTAGAAGTCAGCTCAAAAATCTCCCAAATTTCAGCATGGTTTATAATGGGTAATGTTAGAAACAAATCACGAAAAACAATACAGAGAGTAAGGGAAAACCTGATGCAGCATATGCAAGATGTTTTGCTCCCTTTCTTTAGCAATTATATCTTCGGCAGTTTCTGTAATGCTGGTAATATCAAACCAGGATTCAAAGCTATAAAAACAGAGTAAGAAAGAAAAAAAGGAATAGCTTACTTCATGGTTATTATTCTTTGCAACTTAAGTATCCTATCCTTCTCTTACCCTGCGATAAAAAACAAAAACCCGCACCTTTTCTCTATGCATAAGATGTTTCTGAAATACATCTGTCTATGCAGAGGTTAAGGTTTTAAACTGATCAATAAAGTTACAGATATTAATTGGAATATTGATTAGACTCTCTTGACTTCTTTATAACCTATATTGTTTTTCAAACACAGATCAAATTCAAACCCTTTTTGACCCTTCTCTTTCACCTGAGCTTTATCTACTGCTTCAGAAAAGCACAGGTCTCTCACAGGGCCTGTCCATTAGTCTCATACAGATGTGCCTAATACATTACAGAATCTCGGACATGATTAAATTGCCACATCCTTAGTGCTTGGGGTTAGCTCAGATTTAAGTTTCCACAACCCAAGCATGTAGCTGACATTTCCTTTCTGAAGCAATTACAGGTTCAAAGGTGGGAAAACAAAATGCCTCTACAGCACACAAGAAAGTCCCAATAAGTTACAGCCATACTACAAGCAATTATTTAAATGCTAATATAAGTTTAATACTTAAAGAATCACAGCAACACCCAAAGAAAACAAAGAGAATAGTTTGTGGCTATTGGAACTTACCTTTTCAAATCATCAAACACGTCCGGCAACAGGAAGTTAAGCAAGGACCACAGCTCTGCCAAGTTGTTTTGCAGGGGAGTACCAGTCAAAAGGAGTTTATTGTCTGCATTAAATCGTTTCAGTTCTCTGATAAGACGGCAGTTCATATTTTTAATCCTGTGACCTTCATCCACTATCAGATACTTCCAGAAGCAGTTCTGCAAAATACAGGATATTTCAAGAAACCTTATCTTTACTCCATCAAAACATGCACCAGATGAGCAGCACAAATGGTTAAGACTGTCTGATGATTTTCATTGGAAGGATGCTATTTAGTGTTGTTCCTTTTTGCCAGAGTAGATTAGATTAATCCAAGTTAATACCTTACATTTGCCTGGTGGTGAATGCATTTAGGAAGTTGAGGTGATTACAGTGCTGTTGCTTTGCTGTACAAGTAAAAATGCATTTTATGAAGTACAGACAAGGGTTTTGCATAAAAATTAGCATGTGGATATTCAGTTAGTGTCTTCAGTGCAAACATGCCCAAGAAATAAATTAATGTTGCACAGATCTTTCATAACAATTAACACATTCCAGGATTTCCCTAACAGCTGCACTTTTCCTTAATAGTGTTTTTAGATTATTTTGCAGCTTACACTCTATAAAACACTCTATAAAAATATTCAGAAGTATGGATTTGAGACTTATACCAAAATGTAAACATGAAAAAGGCACTGCACTAGTGGTTCTGCTTCTTTGGTAGTCAGTAAATGCTGTACAAAAATATCTCTCCTCACTGAAACAATCACTACAATGTTAATATGGATATTAATTCACTAAATATAACTTCTATGCTAGAAAAGACAGACATGGGAGAAAAAAAAGGAAGCATACAAGCAAACAAGTTTTGTTCTACCTACTGAGAAGCAGCGAAAAGAAAATGTTTGTAGTTATTTGTTTACTTCACTTTGAGGATCAGTTTTCTATTTTAAGAGCTTCTTAAGCATAAAAATCCAGAGCTACTGCTACCTAGGAAACAGCAAAGTAGATGCCAACCTAAGTGCTGCAATATCACATTGGATAAGCAGTAAGCAGTTTTTTTACTGCATTCAAATGCATTGCTATTAACAATGATGAGGCGTTCCACCATCCTGTGCTCCACCTGAGCACAGGAGTTTTCAGGAGAACTTAGGTACCTGTAGGGCATTTCTGTCTCTCATGGCTATTTCAAATGAAGTAATGACAACAGGATGAATTTGCAGTGATCCTTGACGCCCATGGATTTTACGGACCAGTTTACGACGTTCTTGTTGAGCTCCATGATACAGCATTATTGGAATCTAAAAGAAAAGAGATTTAGAAGTTCAGACAGTTAAGCTCATGTTAAATTGTAAAACTAAATGAATAACAGAACAGCCCATTTATTTACAGAAAGACTAAATACACAGCAAATCTAGGCATAGTTTACAGTAACGACATGAATAGTCATAATTAAAGAGATGTTCAACATTGGAAAAAGAAATTAAGGCAGAGAATTACAGTAGGAATTAAATATTTCACACTTTCAGGAAAGGAAGAAAATAAAAGCCTTTACTTTTTTTTTTTTTTTTTTTTTACCTCTGGAGTAAATCTCTTGAATTCAGACATCCAATTTGGAAGAGTAGACAGAGGACCACATACTAAGAAGGGACCTGGGACTCCTCGCTCCACCATCAGTGCTATTGTGGCAATGCATTGGATTGTCTTTCCCAGTCCCATTTCATCAGCTAAAATGCCATTGATACCATTTTCCCAGAGCATCTGGACACACAGAAGAGGATAGGCAAATGCAAAACAGTCAAAACACAATAAGAATAACAGACTCCTGTGGCAACTTTCTTGAACGAGGGCACTTTAACTTAAATGAGAGACTTCTTCATGACCAAAGTAAACACAAGGTATATGTGGGTGTATGTGCTTTTAGCCAGGTAAGTATTAGAGGGAAACATAAGAAATAACATAATATCAAAAAGCACGTCAACAGCAAGTACAGCTCATACTATCCAAATTTTAAACCCAGTTCCAAAGAATTTCCCTTAACTTCTTCCCAAACCAAATTATTGCATTTGTGATGTTTGAGTTGCACCTATTCAAGCAGCTGCATGGCACAACCTCTTTAGCATAGATAAAAGATAAAATTTATGAGCAGTCCTGCCAGCTGCTCTGGTAAAAGATCGACCTACTGACCATAAATAATGAAATAAGGATCTTACACCTCATGGTCCAGTTAAGGAACCAGGTTTATGTGCACACATACACACCAAAAAAAAAATTACTTGTAATTTGAGCCTAAACCCAGTAAAAGGATATCCACTTGTCTTCCCCCTCCCCAAGAGGGGAGAACTAAAAAATAAATAAATAAAAGGAGAGGAAAAACATAGGATTGGTAGCAGAATGCAAGCTAGCTCTGTCTGGATCCTGCAATTAAAGAGGAAAGCTGTTCTAATTTGTCTGGAACACAAACACAGGAAGATAGTAATAATACATACATGGGCATTTTAATAGCAAACTTATCTTTGGCTTTCAAATGCTAAAGACAAAACATTGGTGCCACTAGCCACGCATTCCAAAAGGCAATGAAAATTTTTATTCATGTCAGACTTGCAAGTTAACAAGTCTTTAAAGACCCATGGTGCTAGGTATTCAAATCTTCCAAGAGAGGAAAACAGGAAGACTCAAAACAAGCATGCATATGTCTAATGTTATCAAAAAGTTCTTGTAAGGGAGGGTTGAAAAGACAGTTGAGTTGAGCAAGAAAAGAGATGTAGATAGGGAAAATAAAGAAAAGCAGCAAGTCCAAAGAAAGGCTTTACAAAACAAAATATCCTCCACACCCTGTAAATTTGCATCTACTTCTTGATAATTTTGTGTCATAATACGAAATTCTTATATCAGGAGAAATCATGAAGAACTGCCTGTTTCTTCTTCACCTCCTCTGTATTAGCTATGAACAGATTCTTGGTGGTTCCCCTGTCCATTTCGCTGTCTCCAGGCAGTGACTGGGATTAAACATTTAATTCATTGCTCCATACCCTGAGCCACTCCATGCCTTCCACTTGGTACCATCTCATGACGCCTCCAGTAAAAATCTTCGGCTGCTGAAAAGGCACTGGCTGTCCATTAAATTTCCGCACTGGATCAAGGAATTGCTTAGCACTGTGCCGTACAGCTTGACACAATCTATCTTTAATGACACTATTTGAGTCCCCATTTTTTTGCAAGTCCTCTGGACACAGGTTGTCAGAAGAGCCTTCATCCTATGGAAGAGAGTTTAGAGAATACATGACAAGTAGCATATATATCAATGCTCAGCTAAGACACACTTCTAGAGGGGGGGTTAGAAGTACATGATGCACTTTTGGCAAAGTTGCAGCAGTTCTTAACTGTGAAATAAAGTAGCCCAGACCCTGGTACAGAGACTTTTGAACAACTCTCAACTCAAAAGCAGAATCTCTTTAGGCACGATACTGCCATATCGCAAATGTCAACATGCAAA
>JAWLRI010000963.1:6476976-6493022 GCA_034781795.1 Crypturellus tataupa | reverse complement strand
GGCCCCGCTCCGCTCCGCTCCGCCCGCTCCCCGCCGCCAGCATGTCCGTGGTGGGCATCGACCTCGGCTTCCTCAACTGCTACATCGGCGTCGCGCGCAGCGGCGGCATTGAGACCATCGCCAACGAGTACAGCGACCGCTGCACTCCGTGAGTACCGGCTCCCTGGGCGCCTCGGGTGCCCCAGACAGCGCGGAGCGGAGTCCGGCGCTCCGACGGGGCAGCAGGAGCCGCCATTACCCTCGCCCGCGCTTTCCCTCGGGGGGTTCGCGGCTCCAACGGCCGGTCCGGCTCCAGCTGTCGCCGCGGGAGCGCGCTGCCGGCAGCCGGGTCCGGCAGGGAGCGAGGCCGCGGGCTCCTTCCGCGGGCCTGTGCCAGGAGGCGCCCGTTTGGGGCGGGAGGTTACCCCAGAAACGCTCCTCTTTCCTTCTCCCCCCTCCCCGCCTTGTGACTCCTCCGTGTCCTTGAGCGGCCGCGCGGCTCTCCAGCACAAAGAAGTCCGTTCCTGCCTTTGGCTCCGGGGGCTCGCCTTTCCGCGCTCCGCACCGGCGCTTGGAGCGGTGTCTCCCGGCAGCTCTGAGGGAGCGGGGGCGAGGCTGGGGAGGATGTGGATCCACCTGGGAAACGGGCAAGCGGCGCGATGAGCTCCCTCTCCTCAAACCTGTCCTTGCTTGCACCGCGCTGCATCTGTTAGCTGTGCAATACTGAGCCTTCGGGCGGGGGGGGGGGGGGGAGGCTGTGGTCATGATGATGGGATACGCAAAAGTAGGTGGAGATTTTTCTCCTCTGTTTCTATGGGATACATCTAAGATTTTTGGAGAGCTCCATCTGTGCATAATTTTCAAGGAAGGATCAGGAATTCATATAGTATTCGTAAAACTTGTCTCTTGGACAATGCTTGCCTTTATGAAAGGAATTGATAGCTGACAGCAGAAACAAGTTTTTGCTGTGTGAGCCCGTATGAACTTTAGCATTACTACCACATCAGCCTTGGAGAAATATTATGTTTAGTAGTGCTTATAAAGTCTTGGAGAAGTCCAGAGCTGTGTTCTGAAATCTGTTTTTTTTTTTTTTTGTATAGAAAAAGAAGTCACGATTTTATGAGAACTGAAATTGAGGCCTTCTGAAAAGTCTCCCTTTCACCCCCAGGATTGTTGCCCAAAGAACCCCCAGGCAGCTGCAGTTTCATACCCCTTTATGATGCAGAGGGCTTCTAATTCCTGACTGTTCCTAGAACACATTTCTTTTGCAGATATGTTTTTCATGTAGTCTTCCCTTATATTGATATTCCCAAGTAATTGTTTCCAATACGTTTGCAGAATGATTAGGAAAGGAAGTTAAAGCACAGTTAGCAAGACAGTACTTTGAATGAGCAGACCCTCAAAGGCATTGGATGCCTTCCTTCAGTTGACACCTCTCATGGCTTTTCTCCTCTTTCTTCAAAATACAGAAAAGCATTAGGAGTTTTTTTTTAAAGCTCCACTATTTTGAAGTAACCCCCAAAAGTTATGGTTCTAATACTTCTGTGTGTAACTAAGCCTTTTTAGACTAGGATTTGCGTGGTGTTCTAAGAGGTATGTCTGCTCTAGAGTTTGTGTGTTGTGCAGCATAAAAATACCTGAGCTATCTCGGGATGAACTCATGCGCTCAGATGTGCTGGGCACCATTAAGACATGCAAGGATACTGGGTTAGGCTCTAAAGATAGGCTGCTGCTGCCTGTGTTGCGCAGGGCTAATTGCTCTTTCTGGGCAAGGCTAATTACCACTGCCGGCTTCTGCCTTTGGAGCTGGTTCAGATGTCTGTGCACCACTGCTGCGCACAGAGCAGTGTTACTGCAGGTAACTTTTGTGCCACAGACAGTGCAGTGTAGACTACTTTCCAATAGTCTATTATGTTATTACCACGTGTTAGTAAAACAGCCTTTAAACCACGAGTCTGGTGTTGCTGTTGTTAAACCATTCAGGTGTGAGACCCTGGGTTAGCAGTTTGGCAGTGAGTCTTTACATACGTCTTTTGATCTAGGGCATAGGATCGCTAGCATTTTTACAGTGCGTGTTTATTTTTGAAGTGTTAGTAAAAGTTGGGTGGAAAGAAAGGAAAAAATACTCTGTCATGAAGTCATCTATTTCAGCACAACTTGAGATAATTTCAGTCTTTTGGTCTTTCATATGTCTTGAGATGTTAACTGACCCATCTGTAATTCTGAATTGAGATCTCCACCCAGTCTGTTGCAAGCATTTCTAGTAACCCTGGGCAAAATTACTTTTTTATCTGCTATATCTGACTAAGATGGCTTTGTGGGGAGGAAAAAAAGTTGATTGTTGATGGCTTATAATTTGTTAATAACTATTTTTTTCAGCCCACGACCAATTAGTGTAATTATAAACTGTAATTAAAATGATGAGGTAACATCTTCTCCAAAACAATGTATGGAAAGCACTGAAATGTTCTCCTGGTTCCTGATGGGCCCTCTTAGATACAGCTATCAAGTTTAGAGCCCAAGAAAGCACATCTTGTTTTTTTTGACTCTTCTTTCTGGCGAAAGAGGACCCATGTCTTTATGATCCATAGGAAACCACAGTGACATAAAAAAATGGTGAAAGAAGAAAACTTTCTGATAGTGCTAAGACCTGATGTTTCATGCTGTATTATAGGTGTTTTTGGAAGCACTGATGTCTCTCAACAGAGTACTGAAAAAGCCTGGTATAACAGCGTTAGCAAATTGTAATTGTTATCTGTAAAATAAATGCCTTGTAAGCCAGTTGCAGCCTTTCTAACTTGCCTTTTTTCCCCTCAGTATTTGATTAGGAAGAATAATTCGGAATGGTAATATTAAACAATGAAAATACAAAATGCATGCTGTTTGTAAAAGCTGAACTACTTGTTTGAAATCGTAGTGCAGTGCATTTTCTACTTGCAGCAGTTAAATCCAGGGAAGGTTCCACATGTTTAGCGTGATCTTTATAGCAGAAGAGGTTGCTAGATAATACTATCAAATTGCACATGGTGCTGCCTTTGTAATGAAGATGGAGAGGAGGCAGGAAGCAAGCTACTGTTTTGACCTTTATGCCTTCACTGAGCAACTCTGTTTTAGGGCAGCAGTTCCACTTCACATGTTTAAAAAAAAAGGTGGCAACAGTAATAGTTGTTTGTAATTTTTTGTACGACTTCCCTGGCTGTTTTGGCTTAGGTTTCTTTTAATATCTGGCTTACAATTATTGTTAAAGAATCCTAAAATGTAAATATAGTTCTAGCAAGCTTTAGGGCCTTGGAGTCAGGAAAGCCTCACCAGTAAAATTCAGGTCTTTATAGTATGTGTTACACTTTCAGTTATGACTTGTGACCCTTACAGTTCTTACTTTCATTGTAAGATCTGTAAAATATGTTCATTTTTAAAGAACATCCTAAATGCAGTTATAAATAAAAACAATTATGTTTGATAGCAGTTTCTAAACTATTTTGAAAAGAACAAGAAATAGCATTCCACTGCAAGTTCTGGTGCTTCATACAATAAACAAAGTTGTTAAATATTAAATACCACATCCAAGTTGTTCTACTGTATTTTTGTTGTTGTTGTTTTTCTTTTTAAAATTATTTTTAAAAGTACCATTGAAATACTTTGTGTTCTTTGAAGCTGAATTTCTTTCTTTCTTTTTCTCTCCCCTCCCCCCCCCTTTTTCTTTTCCCCCTCCCCCTCTTAGAGCATGTATATCTTTAGGATCCAAGACCCGGGCCATAGGGAATGCAGCAAAGAGCCAGGTAAATGGATCAAAATAATTCCCTCCTGTTATCTGACTTCTTATGTTGAACTGCAGAAAGAAGAGTAATCAGTGAACATGGTATTCTTCTCTTGCAGAGGAGTTAAGAGAGGAGAGAGACAGGAGAAAAAAAAAATATTGCCCTATATAAAATAGACCTTTTTTTTTTCTTGACCACTTGTCACTGCAATAATCAAGTCCATGCTTAAATCTCAATTGTGACTTTTACTTAGTTTGTGAAAAGCTAAAGCAGTTAGACCAAGATCTTAGGATATAGATATTGATTATCGTTCATAAGGGATAATGAATGCAGCTTAGTAATTTACAGTCTTAACCCTGAAGTTCAGAAGGAAGTAAAAATTCTCTGTAAGTTTCTATACTTGGGGAAAAAACTATGCTACCTTTTAAAAACAAACAAAATCCGCCTGCTTTAGGAGCAAAATACTCAAAATGGCTGAGCAGAAGACTTCATAGTGACGAGTAGAAATTTCAAAAGTCAAAGTAGGTGAGGCATTGCTGTCTTTCTCACATACCGGCATCATGTTAGCATGCTGAAAGGAGGACAGCTTCTTAGTAGTGTCTAAGTAATTGGCACTGGAATTAGCTGGTGAAGGTAATGGAGCCCACTGATAATGCAATGAATGCATGCTATCTGGCAGAGGCAGTAGCATTTTCTTTCTGAGAAACTTGACACTGCTTATCTGAGCTCAGGACCTGAACTTTCCTCATGAGAAGGTGTCCTGTCAGTCCTACTTTTGTCCAGCTACAAAGTGTGGTGTTTAGACTAGTAAACTGAGTTTATGCTGGAATATATTATCTTGGGGTAACTGCTTTTAATAGCTTCAGGATTGTTTGTTAGAACTTTCTTGTTCTGTACCTAAAATAAAGGTGAAGCGCTGACTAGGGAATAGCTATGAGGAGATTTTTATCTCCAGGTGTGGTCTGAATTAAAGCCAAACTTCAAAGCAAAGCAAAGGCTTAAATTTGTTACTTCCATTTAAGGTTAATATAAGCAGTAATTCCGGTGCTTCAGTGGCTGTCTGAAGCAGCTGAGTGTACATTGTGATAATCAAATGTGGCATACTATTATCAGAAAGTCTTTAATAAAAGCTGCAGTGAAAACTGGCTGCATGCTTGCTGTCATTAAAAAGGGAAGTAAATTTGAGTTTTATAATGGAGGCTGTTTTTCAAAGGCTTTTCTCCTGTGCTGTGCTTCCATTTTCCCCTGCTTTCCAATATATGCATATTGCTTTAAATAAGTCTCCCAGTTAGTGCATCAAACCCAAACTAAAAAGTCCCTTTCTGGATGGTCTTTTTATACCATGCATCTCATGGTCAACAAAAAATAAAATGTTTTCCGCAGATTGTCACAAATGTAAAAAATACATTGCATGGCTTCAAAAAACTGCATGGAAGAGCATTTGAAGATCCTTACATACAAGCTGAGAGGGCCAAACTTCCCTATGAGCTTCAGAAGATGCCCAGTGGCTCTGTAGGAGTAAAGGTGAGTTTAGCTCAAAGCTAAAAAAAGGTTAAGTATGGTTTACATTTGCCTTACTGTATGATAAAGTTCCATCTAAAAATTAACATTCTTTTCTCCTGCAGTAATGTCTGCTCAAATAGTGTTTTTTGGGGTTTTTTTTTTTTTTTTTTTTAGCTTTGAGATGTCACTTGAGCTTTCATATCAGTTTATTAACTTTTTGTACCTAGTGTGGTATCTTATATTCTACCAGATTATTTTCAAATAGTTTTAGTTATTTGCCTGACTCATGACTATTAGTCTTGGCAGAGTTTTAGTTCTTAGGGAAATGCAGGCACCACGTTTCAGGAAAACTAGATAAGGCTCTGAATTTTTAATCTGAGCAAGTTATTTATCCCTAATTTGTTTCTAAAGTAAATGGCTCCAAACTGCTGTTGTCAAAATGCAGACTTCCTGATTTCCAACTCTATGTGTGTCTGCCATTAACACAGTAATTTGGAGACAGTGCACTCTGGAAGCCAACACCCAACATCCCCACTTACTGCACTCTGGGTTGCCTTGCCAAGGGCCTCAGAGCACGTGAAGAAGACTACTTTTGCTTTATAGACATACTCATGTTCTGCCTTATTAACTGCTAGTGTAAACATAGCCATAGTTCTTTTTTTCTGGGGTTCCTTGACAGCAGTGTTTGGGATTGCTAGAGAGACCCCATTCAGACAGGAATTCAGGATGTGTAACCTCATATGACACACTCCGGCTATGGGTCAGACACACAGATGTGTTTCCTGGCAAGGCAGAGCTGCTGGAGTTGCCTCATTTTACCCTACTCCACCTTGCACGCCTGAGAGACCCTTGAGGGAAACAAGTATTCATTGTATTTCTTCTAGAGCTTGGATTTTTAGCTTGTGTAAGGCAGAACGTGATCCTACCTTTTTAATTACAGAAAGTATAGGATTTTGAATAATGCTTAGAAATAACTGTCAAGGTTTCCTGTAAGTAGATGTTCAACTAAATGGAATAGTTGAGATTAAAGTAGCATGAATTCATAGATTGTAGATGCACAACTGTCAATTCATGCTGATGTTAAAATTAGGTCTCATTGGTCGGAATTAGAGTTGAAGCAGCACATCTTAGAGATGAGGTGATACATCTCTGAAAGGGTGTTTGATTTGTTGTGGTACTTCGAGGGGGAGGGGAAGGTGAAAACCAGAATCTGCAGCATTCGGATTAGCTCTTGATTTGACAGCTTTTCAATTGGTAACCTTTAGCAAACTTCTCGTGCCCATTGACTGAGGAATAAATGTTAGTCCATGCAAATTGCATCCATTAGTATGGACGAAACTTAACCTGAGATAATACGTTACAGAGTTGCTACTCTATATTTCAGGTGAGATACCTAGATGAAGAGAGACCGTTTGCAATTGAACAGATAACAGGAATGTTGCTGGCCAAGCTCAAGGAGACTTCAGAAAGTGCTTTGAAGAAGCCAGTGGCAGACTGTGTGATTTCAGTAAGTTGTAATATATTGCATATCTACATTGCAATACACAATTGTTCAACTACCTAGCTAATTAGAATTGAGTTGACAAAATATATAGGCTTTTATGTCTTTTTTCAACTGATATTTCTGTAATCACATCAGTAAATGAAATTCATTAAGTCTGTGGTTTTTGAACTAAAAATACCTATCCAACTGATCAAAATACTTGTCAAACTGATCCAAACTGGCTAACCCAGTACTAGATAACTAACTTTTTACAAATGGGAACTGGCCTATATTTGAGTGTATTGTCTTCATTTTCAGAGAAGCTTCCCAAATGTATGTTAAATTCCTTTATATAGAAGTTGAATACTGTTGGGTTTTAGTGTAGATTCAGAGTAGCCTAGGCCTTGTGACTGAGGGCCATACTAATTTTTTTTAAGAATCTGAACTACCCACATTAGTTTGAAAGGTCTTAAAATATTAGTCTGAAGTACTATTCTTTTGATCTATTTTTAGCAAATACGTGGTTTTTAGAAACACATGTAGATCTTTTTAGAAACTTTTTAAAATACTCCAGACTAATATTTTAAGATCTGGAATTTTAAGATCAAAAATCCAGTAGAAGAATCTAAGGAACAAGGTGTTTGGTGCATAAATCTAGCTTAAAATACTTGCGTGGACTTTCAGTAAAAACTTTGTTGCTTTGAATTTTAATTAAAACATTCATAAAAATGAATTATTTAGCTGCTGTATTCAGACTGCCTTATTACTCTGAGGCTAATAACTTGTGGTAGAAAAATATTTTTGCCTGAATTCAAATTCATATATTACAATATCCTGTAAAAATGACTTTTTCTAAACAGGTACCCAGCTTCTTCACTGATGCAGAGAGAAGGTCTGTAATGGCAGCTGCACAGATTGCAGGATTAAATTGTCTCAGGCTGATGAATGAAACGACAGCAGGTAAAAGGGCTGTGTGCATGGAAATAGCCAGCAGCATGTATAAATGTGTTTGGAGGTTGTCTTTTCCCCATGGTTCAGACCATTGAGTCTGCCAGGCTGATGATGCACCAGCATTGCACAACCAGGAGCTTGAGAAAAGCTGCCCCAGCTGGTACTGCCCAGTCCAGTTTGGGAACTGGAAACAAACTAACTCTGCTAGTGATGTGATGCTTTCTGCTTATTAGGCACCACGAAAGGATGAGAACTGGTTAACTAGAGTCTGCTACCACATGAACATGGAGAGCTGCTTTGCTTCCAGGGAGAAGCTGCTGGCTCAGTACTGGGGCATGGAGCTATACTGGGAAAGCCTGAGCTAGTTTGAGAATGCCTGAATGCTGATCCAGCTAGGGCATGCACCTGCCCTAAATTCTCACTTAATCCCATGCTAGCACCTGGGAGATACACACCATGAGTGCATTATACAGAATGTTTAAAGTGCTAATTGTAATTTAGTATGACTGGGTATGAGGTAGTTCAACTTATTTCTTACTGCCCGATTTAGGTAAAACATAGCTCCTTGCCCCCGCCACTCCATGTGCTGTTTAAGTAGAGGAGAAGAATTATGTAGAAAGAACAAATCTAAGCAGCATTGCTCTTTTTGTACTACTTTTACCATATTTTACACTTTATACAGCTTCACCTGAATTTACATCATAACTTTCCTATGTGTTTTTTCTCCAGTTGCACTAGCTTATGGCATATACAAGCAAGATCTGCCTGCCTTGGAAGAAAGGCCAAGAAATGTGGTCTTCGTAGATATGGGACATTCTGCATATCAGGTTTCAATCTGTGCTTTTAACAAGGGAAAACTAAAGGTAACTTTGAGATATACCTTAAAACTTTATATTAAAATTTCAATGTATGATATATAAAGTTTTGGAAACTTTTTTTAAACTAGTAAATACCCGTATCAAATATCTCAGAAATGCTGTATATCAAAAACTTCTGGTATTCTTGGCAAAATCTTTTATATGAAGTACAGAAATGAAATACCCAAACTGTTTTGAAAAGTGGTTGACTGCATATGCATGGTGCTTGTGCCCTATTACCTTACTGAAGCAGATGTTTGTATTTTCTGTTGGTCTTGTAATCTTTGTAGTCATGCAGCTGATCTCTTTCTTTTCAGTAGAATGGGGGATTGTTGAACTGCACTTTTCTCCTCATGCCATACACTAGATCTTAATCTAAATATGTGAAAAATAACTGAATCATCTTTCAAGTTCTGCAGTTGTCATCTTTAAGTTTGGAATGGTGGTGGCTGAATGTCTCTAAATCTGTCTTTACTAGCAAAACATGGCCACACAGTCATATGAAAGGTGGCATTCTGTGTTTTAACTACAACACAGAACTAGTGTTGTAATTCTCAATCTGCAGCTGCTTTAGTGAGCTGGCAAATTGTGTAGGGGCCATGGCATGGTTTAGGAAGTAACATGGTTAATGTGTATGTATGGTGGGGGAGAGGGCTAGGGGTCAGCTCCATAGGAAAGGTATCCCTAGATCTGCAACATTAAGTTTAATGACTTTTTTTTTCCCCCTTTTGTGTAGGTCTTGGCAACTACCTTTGATCCTTTCTTAGGTGGTCGGAATTTTGATGAAGCTTTGGTAGACTACTTCTCTGAAGAATTTAGGACAAAATACAAACTGAATGTAAAAGAGAATCCCCGAGCACTGCTGCGACTGTATCAGGAATGTGAAAAACTAAAGAAGCTTATGAGTGCAAATGCTTCTGACCTTCCACTTAATATTGAGTGCTTCATGAATGACCTTGATGTCTCTAGTAAGATGAACAGGTAGTGTATACTGCTTGCCCTGATGTGAAATCAAGTGTAGTCTATAAGATGGCCTGTGATCTGAGAACTTTATTTTTTTCCACATTTCTGCAGAGCTCAGTTTGAACAATTGTGTGCTGCCCTTCTGTCCAGAGTGGAACCTCCTCTAAGAGCAGCCATGGATCAAGCTAGTAAGTAGGAGTTAATATTGGTATCTCTTTTGACTCAAGAAAGTAACTGGTAATAGTTATCCTAGATCCCTGTAATGATTATTTTTCAATATATTTTTGTATTTATTAGAATTGCAAAGCTAAGTACTGAAAAGTTAAATGTAAGTTCCATTCATCTGCTTGTCATCTATGCATGATCGCATTTCTGCCTTCTTTAATGCACAAACCACTATGCAACCCTGGTTTACTGACCCTCCTTCACCCTGTGCAATGGAAAAGGTTGGCCCTTTGAAAGCTTCTCTCTTTGCTTAAGCAATGATAGCAAAACTATCATTTCTTGCCTTAGCATTTTGCAAATGTCTGGCCAGCTTGTTCCATATGTGATACATAACCTGTCCTCACTGATCTGAGAATTTGGCAATAGATACTTGAAATAAGATACTTGAAGCATGTGCAAATAACTTCTTTTACTTTTTTTTTTTTTGTAAATTAGGAGGAAAAATAGGCTTTCATAAGGATAGGAAAAGGCTTTACCCTTAATTTCAAGTCTCTTGAGCTTAAAAAGGAAAAAAATCTCCTTATGTCAGTTTGCTTGATAAGTAATGAAGTGAAAAAAATAATTTCAACAGGAACTGCCACAGCAAAACCATACCAGGGCTAATAGTAGTTAGTCATCACTTTATGCACGTGTGTCCTGAATGAATAATTAAAACTACTCTACTAGAACAGGGGTAATACTTTTCATGACTTTTTAATGCAGGCTTTGTTTTTCCTGTATTGGCAGGCAAAACTAAATTGAACAAACAATGAGATGACATCCCAGGTCACTTTATTCTTGTTTGGGAGGCATGAGGTGTTGTCCTGTGGTACAGGGCAGCTGTATGAGAACTCTTATACCAGCTAAGCTTACGCACAGCAGAGAGGGGTGCACATGGACAAGGTGTTTTGAGGAACAGCTGTCATGAAGTAACCACTGTTTGGATGTTTGGCTTCTGCACTTCTGCAATTAGGCAACCAGAAATTTTATAACCTTGCAGAAGGGACAGAAATTTTTGTGTATGTTACTGCTTTCCTCCTTTTAACGTTCTTTAGGGTTATTGATTATATTCATTGCCTGTTGTAGTGCCTAGATAATAAGGGATTGTGATCTTGTCTTGGTTGTGCAAAGACAGTTTTTTTTGCTATCTGGATGATAACATAGGACCCTGCACTGTCTCTTCTAGAACTTCAACGTGAAGATATCTATGGTATAGAAATTGTAGGTGGGGCCACTAGAATCCCGGCAGTGAAGGAACAAATCTCTAACTTCTTTTGTAAAGAAATCAGCACCACACTAAATGCTGATGAAGCTGTTGCAAGAGGCTGTGCCTTGCAGGTATGCTTATTAAAATTAAACTTCATTACTGTTGAACATGATATACTGCTGATAACTAAGCAAAAAGCAAAAGGTACTACAGCTGAAACCAGATGTGAGGTCTTATTTGCTCTTTAAACACTTTGTCACAGTGACCATATAAAAAATTACATTTGGTAACTTGGTACTGAGTGATGTTAGCAGAATGGACTTGCTCAAATTGAAACTACTGTTTAAGGGTTTGGGAGCTTTGTTTATATTTCTACTGACAATTAGCAGCAAAGCAGCATCTGTTACCTTTGGTAAGTTGTTAAGCTCAGATAACTTGAATGGCTTCTTACTAATAGGAAATTTCTGTTTAAAAATTCTGTGATAGGCAGGGCCTCCACGTGATGTGTATTAATAACTAGTCTTCACTCTATTGTTAATGTAATCAAATTCTGATCTTTGTTTTCCAGTGTGCAATTCTTTCCCCAGCTTTTAAAGTACGTGAATTTTCCATCACCGATGTTGTTCCTTATTCAATAACATTAAGATGGAAATCATCTTATGAAGAAGGAACAGGGTAAGTTGTATGGAGTATAGTAAAAAAGTATGTTTGTAAATAAACTGTTTATCTGTTTGAACAGTTTACTATCATACCTCTGGATTTACTGCTTAGTTACGGGGTGTATATTTAAACACTTTAGTGAGAGCTTAATTTTTAGGAAGTGTGACATAAAATGCACGGTATGCCTTTGAGACCTACAATTCTTTGACATGGAACTCTTGTCAAAGCTAAAATTATTTAGCTGCTTGTTAACACCGCTGATGTTCATCAATGTAATTAGGTTTTTGATTATCCATTATGTTATGCTCAGTGATTTAACTTTATTCCATGTTTCCTACTTTAGGGAATGTGAAGTCTTCAGTAAGAACCATGCTGCTCCATTCTCAAAAGTAATTACTTTTCACAAGAAAGAGCCTTTTGATCTGGAAGCTTACTATTCCCATCCTCATGAAGTGCCTTATCCTGATTCCAGAATAGGTAAAAATACACAAATAAAAAGCCAAACTTAACTTTCATAAACAATGTGTTTGTGGGAAATGGAAAATAAAAACCTTTAGAAGAACTTTTTATCACTGTCCTTCCTAGGTCACAGAAGATCCCAGGTTCTTTTTAGAAAGGTTTGCTACAACCTCCACTGTTAAATACAGTGAGGAAATACTATCAATGTCATCTCGCAATAGTTTCTAGTAAAGTTGCAGAATGAAGAAAGTACCCGTTTTGTTGTTTCGGAAGGTTTTAATAATGCAGGTACAGAGCTTAGTGCTTTGTGTGGTTCTTTCAGCCTCTAAAATGAATCGGGATCTGATGTACAGGCCTATGTGGCTTTTTACATAAATTGGATAAAAAGATAATTATCTGTATGGACCAGTATTGGTCTTCCTATTAATCTCCAGATATGCAGAATACTGACAACATACGTGTATGTTTTATTTTGTGTTTTAGAACTCAGTTAAGTAGTTTTCTGTTGCAAGAGATAAGAACATAATATCTCTATTTTTAAGTATAGAAAGCAAAGCATCCTAAGCAGTACAAATTGATCAGTTATAATTGGGAAAATAGGTTTTAATTTTTCCAGCTGCAGCTTACATTGTGGAACTGGAAAGTAAGTGTACGGTCTATATTGAAGCAGGAAGCTTCCAAATAGAGGTTACTTAAATTACATGAAGCCACTACTTAAATTAATACATTTCTGGGAAGGAGTAGGAAAAAAAGTCATTTAAAGCTCAGTTTCCTTTTGTTTTTTTTTGATCTATAGTTTAACTATCTCTTAAATTTTTTCAGGGCGTTTCACTATTCAAAACGTAGTTCCCCAACATGATGGTGACAATTCCAAAGTGAAGGTTAAAGTGCGTGTCAACATCCATGGTCTCTTCAGTGTGGCCAGTGCCTCAGTAATAGAGAGGCAGAATATAGATGGAGATCACAACGACACACCTATGGACACTGAATCATCAAGTAAGAACCAAGGCAGAGACGATGAGTTGGTATGTAAACTTGTAAATATCTTGCTCCTTGTAATTCTGAAGAGACAATAATTGGAAATTAAATGATAGGGTAAAGCTTTTCAAAATTACTGCTCCCTTCCACCCTTGAGTTACTTCTTTGGTTATGTAATACATTCTTTTATGTCCAGTATTTATTATTAAATGACTGATGATGTGGTTGTAAGAGCAAAAGTTTAAAAAACAAAAGATTATGATAATTGGCACAGACTGGTGAAGAATAGCAAAGCAATCTTAGCTAAGTAATGGGAATGTACTGAGATTGATCAGCTGTTGGAACTTGCTTTTTGAGTGGAGGAGGGGGTGAATTATCTGTTGCTGCACATGAGAAGACTTCTTCATTAAGTCTTTCACTTAGGTACTTCAGTACTAGTAATTTTTACAAACTGGTTTGTAAGGCTAGTGGGGGAGATGCTGGAAATAAATGTGTACCAGCTTTGTCAAAAAAAAAAAAGGGGGGGGGGGGGGGTGGGGAAAGATGAATCAGTCATGAGATGTAACATGGGAAATTCCAAATGAAAATAAGGGGAAAAAATAATATAAGAATGGCTAAACTCTAGAACAATTTTCCAGAGGTATCTGTAGAATATCCACCAAAATTTAACTGAACAAGGCCCTGAAAAATCTAATCTAACTTCTCAGCCTTACTTTGAGTAGGAAGTTGAAATACACAATATCCAGAAGTCTCTCCCTGATAAGTCTATGATTCAAATAATAATAATAATAATAAAGTTGTGGTAACAAAGAAAAAAAAATCTCTTGGTGAGAAACAAAAGAAGTTTTCCGGGTGTATCTTCATTAGCATTCTATCTCTGATTAGAAGATACTTTGGAAAAAAATTCTAAAAATTTTTACTTCCTGTGTTTTTGTATGCGTTACATAACTGTCTTGAGGCATGTAAACTGTATTCTTTTAGGATAAAACTAAATTAAAAGATGCATTAATCCTCCTGGATGTCATCTCTAAGCATTTGGAGGGCAAGAAGGTGATCAGGAGTAGTCAGCATGGATTCACACTCATGGATTCATGCTTAAGCAATCTTATAGTCTTCTATGACAGAATAACTTCCTGGGCAGATGAAGGGAGAGCTGTGGATGTGGGCTACCTTTACTTCAGCAAGGCTTTCAACACTGTCTCCCATAATATCCTCATAGTCAAGCTCAAAAAGTGTGGATTAGATGAATGGACAGTGAGGTAGATGGAGAACTGGCTGGATGACAGAGATCAAAGGATTGTGATCAATGGTACAGAGTATGATCGGAGGCCTGGAGCTAGCTGTGCACCACAGGGGTCAATATTTGGTCCAAACCTGCTAAAATTATTCATGAATGAACAATTTGAATGAAGGAACAAAGTGCCGCCTCAGTAAGATTTTTGGTAATACAAAACTGGGAGGAATGGCTGTTACATTGGAAGGCTGTGTTGCTATTCAGAGGGACCTCAGTATGTTGGAGAGATGGGCAGAGAAGAACCTCATGAAGTTCAACCAGGGGAAGTGCAGGGCTCTGCACTTAGGGAGGAACAACCACAGGCTGGAGGTTGACCTTCTGGAGGGCCATTCTGCATAGGAGTATCTAGTTGGCCGGGTGAACAACAAGATGACCATGAGCCAGCAAGGCGCCCTTGTTTCCAAGAGGGCCAATAGTATGATGAGGTACAATAGAAAGAGCATTTTTAGCAGTTCGAGGGAGGCAATACTCTCCCTCTACTCAGCCCTGGTAAGGCCAGATTTGGATTACTGTGTCTAGTTACGGGTTTCCCAGTACAACACAGACATGGAACTACTGGAGGGAGTCCAGTGGAGAGCTACAAAGGGGACTGGAACATTTGTCCTATGAGGAGAGGCTGAGAGAGCGGGACCTGTTTAGTCTGAAAAGGAGAAGGTTGAGAGCAGATCTTCTCAATGTGCATAAATACCACATGCAAGGCTGTCAAGAGGACGGGGCCAGTCTCTTTTCAGTGATGGTCAGTAATATGCCAAGAGGCAGCAACCATAAACTAAAGCACAGGAAGATCTGCCTTAATTTGAAGGAAAACCTCCTGACTGTGAGAGTGACAGAGCACTGGAACAGGCTGCCCAGAGAGGTTATGGAGTCTGCTTCTTTGGAGATCTTCAAAACCTGCCTGGGTGCAATCCTATGCAATGTGTTCTAGGTGACTCTGATTATGCAGGGTGGATTAGACTAGGTGATCTCAATGACTCTGATTCTCAGATTCTACATCTCAATGACTAATCAGTATTCAAGCTACATGACAATACCAGTCCTTATCTGGAATAAATCATCCAATATTGCATAACATGCACTAGTTATGCACTCCAGCCACTGCCAACTATCAGCTACTCATTACCAGCTGCTTCTTTATATAGATCAAAGTCTATTGATTTGCATCATTTGCTAATCTAGGTAGACATTGCTTTAAATTTTCAGCTGTCAAATAAGTCATAACTAAGTGGTCAGTTCTATACAGCCAGCCAGGAAAAGAGCCAAAAATCGTTAATAGATATGGTTACAGAGAAAAGAGTCAATTCAATGTCAAGACACTAAGGGTAAACAATTAAGTACCCCCATTAAGCAGAAGAAGCAGTGTCTACCCCAGCTTGGGTCTTTGAAATATGCTTTGTTAAAGCTTGAAAATGAAAAACTAAGGTAGAAAACCTTAGTATGTCCCCTTGAAAGTCAGGAGATACAACAGAAACTGAGAATGAAAAGCAGAGTAAACAACAGCAAAAATAAGAGTCTTGAACTAAAGCTCCACAGAAAAAGAACTAGTCTAAAATGTGAGTTGAACCAGGATCCAGAATGTCAATTCCACTTAAAAAAAAAAGCTGGAGGAGGAAAAAGACATTGAACTACAGGCTTGTATTTTGTTTGTGATTGCAACCACAGAATCACAGAAAAGTTGCTAAGTGTGAAAAAAAACTACAGTCAAACAGAAGGAATGAAAGCAAAGAGCAGCCAGAAAGTGTCACTTTATAAA
>JAWLRI010000963.1:6454809-6467143 GCA_034781795.1 Crypturellus tataupa | reverse complement strand
AGCAACTGCCAGTGTACTGCCACACTCAATCTAATTTCCACTGAAAAGATTCCCACCCTAAATGAACATTTTTATTCAGCTTTCATAAATTATTGTTCTAACAAGGTTTAAAGGGAGTAGTTTAAAAACTGAAACAAGCTATCCTTTACCTGTAACATGTGTTTGCTCTAAAAGCATTGAAGTAATGAGCAAGTTTGTAGGATCACTAACTGCAAATTATTATTTCTTTCTGGAGAAAGAAAATTTGTTCCAGGGAGGTCATTCAAGGTCTTTTGCTAAGCATTACAGAGATTTTTATTTTTTCTCCATCTTTCAAATACTTAATATATGATACTCACTGAAAATATACAAAAAGAGCACAAGAGTTGGATGCCATAACTAAATTCTCATTCAATAAATGTATAGCCTGGTTCAGAATTCTTCAATGTCAACAAAAACAGATATCATGACAACTATTTATAAATATTTTATAAATTATTTTCTACATGATTTTTTTTCTGTTTCTTCTTTACTTAAGTCAATAGAGTTGTCTATCAAAACTCAATACTTTGCTGCAGGATAGCATATTCTTCACACTTTCCCTGGAGTCAGTGTTTCACCTCTGTAATGAATGCAAGTAAAATATATAGCACTAGAACCCAATAATTAGACAAACAATGAAATTATGTCCAATTTACCAATTAAGGATGATATCTAAACCTTCATTTGTAAAAGTCTTGGGCACGAAAAAGATGAAAAAGCACAATCGATTAATCTCCTTTATTAATTTAAGTAACTTTCAATTCCTAACAGCATGTCATGAGTTTATGATTATTATTTTTGTCATATAGTACATCTGAAAATTACTAGTGTCAATTGTAACAGTATGTTGTAAATGCATAATTAAGAGAAAATATTTTAACTTAGCTATTATTAGACTACAGCGAAAAGTTAACTGAAATTACTAAATAGTGTTTACTACATTCTCATCAATAGACAATCCTCAGATATCCATTAAGAAGTTGTGAATACTACTATAATTTGAAGTTTTATTTCACAGATAACTGCTTTCTGCAAAATTAAATATAAGTTATATAGATTTTACACTGATGTCATATCAGTATCTGCACATAGTGCAAAGGAAGGCTAAGAGGTGAAAATATCTTAAAGATGCACTGAGGTTGCAGTTGTAGAGGAAATTTAATGTTAGCACATTATACCCAGGTTAGGTTAGTAAGCATTAAAATAGCAGTACTGTAAAGAGGAAAATAAACAAGGTAACAAACAAAATAACAGCATGGTCTTGTGATGGTATAAATCTAACCCACAAAGAGTATTCAAAATAGTGTAGCAAAATCTAAAAGTTCATCAGCAGAGGGACTGCCTATGATTAAAGACATGTAATAGTTCCATTACAAAATTTTATCATAGACTGCATTTGGAATGCTGCGTACAGTCTTGAACAGAAAGTGTTCAGGAGGGGCTACATGGCTTATCTAAGGATTAGAAGTTCTATTAGAAAAGGCTTCAAGAGCTGAATATGTTCACTCTTCTTTTTTTTTTTTGAGGATCAGAGAGGACTGGATTACAGTCTATAAATGTTTAAAAGGGTTACACATGAAGACCTTGAGAAAAGCCTGTTCTTATTCCAGAGGATTATTAAAGCAAGGAGTCATTGCTCTGAAGCTAGTAAACAATCATTCAGAATCAACAGTATAGTGGATTAATACTTATGTGGGTTTCAGGAAAATCTACAGTTGCCATAATTCTCATAATGACTTTGTTAGGAATAGTAAGGATCATAGCTAAAGTTTCAAATATATAGATAACTGATAAGTCCTAGGATAAAACTGAATGAATAGATTATCTTGTTTTTATTTTCCTCAGTGTTCTGAGGAAAGTCCCTGAAGCTTTTAATAGTAGCTGAAAAAATATTGAATTAGACTGATTATGCTCTGACCAGACCAGCAGACACAGTTACGACTCCTTGGAGAAATTCAAAGCGGTGAAGGAAACTCATCTTTACAAAACTGGTAAAATACTGCACCTGGCTGTAAGGCCAAAGGAGGTAGATAAATAGAGTCCTGGACAAATGTTCTATATGTACTAGATGTAGTAGAATGTACTAGAATTACAAATGTCTATCTTTACTGCATCTATAATTTCAATAACAAAGTCAAACTATCAGGTATATAAAAATAAAGATAAAAAATTATAGCAGCAATTTTGAGATGATAAGGGTTACCATACTATCCAAAATACTTCTGAAAATTTTAATATTTGTTAGAATTTTCAGATTATTATTACCACCTAAACTGCTGAAGTTCAAGGCAGGTCTGCTGCAGATTTGAATGTCAAAGTGCTGACAGTGCTGTAAACTGTTCTGGAAACAGTTCTTATTGACCCACAGCATAGAAGGTCAATTCCTATGAGACACATATTACTATTTGTGTGATAGTCATTAGGTTCATTCACCAGTTCTACCTAGTCTACATCACAGAATCACAAAATGATGGTTGGATGGGACCTCTGGAGATCACCTAGTCCTACTCTCCTGCTCAAGCAGAGTCAGCTAGAGCATGTAGCGCAGGACTATGCCCAGATGACTTTTGAGTATCTCCAAGAAAGGAGAGTCCATAAACTCTCTGGGGAAAGATGATCCATCCTTCATAATTGAAAAGATATCCATATAGAAAATAGTCACTTGAAAGACATATATTGCTGAAGAAAGCTTTATTTTTGGAAGAACTTCAAAAAGAGTATTTTTTTTCTAAAACAGGAATGAAAATAGATATCACAGAAATGACAGACATCCAAGCTCCTTTGTTTTTCATTGTTTTCCTTTGATATAAGAAACTATGATATGAAAAAAATGTAACCAAAAGGACATTTAAATACTTTTTAAAATTAGCTTAGCTTTGTTTTACTGACTTCACTGATGCCATAAATTAGTATGTAATTAAAGCGTTGTATAGAAATCGATTTTAGATATCTTCTAAACAACATTAAAATGTGGAGTCTTTCAACACACACATCCATGTGTGAATTATGAGTTAATCACTACTGGATGCAATAAAATAATCCTTAGACTCTTATTATTTCTTCTGTTAGGCATACTGTGTTGAATATTTTTTACATTCCTTGTTTTCTAAGCTATAAATGCCTTCTACACTCAGGGAAGGAAGGGAAAGGTTCCCTATGTACTCTCTTGTTTTCTGAACTAATTTAAGAACAGATTTATAACTGGTTATTTTAGCACTAATAGTACAACAGCACAACAGACTTATGTCAGAATGCCAAATAAAAACAGTGATTACAGAATATTTTACTTCTCAATGTTGTATTGTATGTAAAATGGAAATGTGTATTTAAAATAGTGTTAAGAATACAGTTGTCAACAGCTGACTTCTGCTATAGTCTTAAAAATCATCTGTAATATATTACTCTTACATTTACTGTGAGATATGTAATGCAAGCATACACATCATCAAAAAATGTAGCATCTTCCTTTCATGTTCTAAATGTTTCTTACAATTATGAGAACTGTTTTCCAAATGACTTTAATATTCATATTGGAATGCAGCATCTGCCAGAGCAGATGGAGAATATGACGTCAAGTTATACTGGTATAATAACCCTTTAGAATCCTTGCAGTTTGCAGAAATATCTTGTAATTCATTTTGACTGTGTTAAGTTTGAAACTGTGTTATTCATTCAAGATGGAATACTGCTGATAACAGTTAACAGTTTGCTGGAATAATAATTAGTCATCACACCTATTAAAAAAACATAAACAAGTGATAAAAGTGCATTCTTGATTTTTTTTAACAGAGGCTAGAAAAAAAATTTAAGCAAATAATTACTACTTTTTAAATGCCGATGAGACTGGTCTGAACCAGCAGTTTTAAAAATATAAAAATTTCCAGAATAAAATAATCCCAAACTGTATAGAGAAATTTTAGACTAAACTATATATAAAACTTTGAAGTTGCTACTTGTGCAAAATCACCTTATCTTATCCAAAACATTGTTTACGTAAATATCTTTTTTTTTTTGGTAATCTATTAGAGTATATTATTTCACTTCATATTAAGTATTTGGCAGAAAGTCATCTTTTTTAGGTTTTTAATTATTCAGTCAGCTCTGCTTACAAGACAGGAAACCAGCAAATAACTAAAGAACATTTGATAACAGTAAGATTAAATTACTTGTTAAGTCATTTTGCTCTGCTGGGCTCAGGCAGAGATCTACCCATTTTAGCCAGAAGGCATTTCAGTTCCTTAAAAAAGATTAATCCATCCTGATTCACAGAGGGGATATTTTTCAGCTTTAAGAATTTGCCAGGGCTGCAATGCAATGCAAAACTGTTAATTGGAAATTCTCAACCCTTTGGTCTTTGCTGTTTTCAATGAAAAGTTTTAACTGATCCTGAGGAGTTCCATATGACCCATCCCCACTAAACTTTATTATTTTGTGTAGTAAGATGGCTTTTAGAAAAATTTCACCCTATGCCTGTATTCATTCTAGTGATGTCATGTAGCTTACGAATATTCATATACTGTCAACTTCACACTCCTGAAGCCATTTAATGACAAGAATAAGAGCCTCACCTCTTGGCAATCAGTTATGCTATGTATTAGACCACATATAGTTATTTTATCACTGTTTTAAAGATATTTTTAAAGGACTGTTTTCTAGAAAGATCAAGGCTTTTCAGACCTATTTCTTCTCTGACTGGTGACCAATATTACAGTTTTATGGCTTCATTTTTTTTCCCTCATGGGACACAATAAAATCTACCAGCTACCTTCCAAGATATTATTCCAAAATCTTTGTATATATATATAAAATTGTTTTATGTGTATGTATGTGCATGTGCATATGCATACAGAAGCATGAACAAACATATTCATGTTTTTGTATGCATGTATATGCACATATATATATATACAAGAGACCATACTCATGTACAAACATCCACATACACACAGACAGACATAGAGGTTGTTTGGTATAATGATTTTCTTGCACAGATCAAAAAGAAGACAGTCAAAGTAATTCTGAAAGTAATCATCTTAGCTGATACGAAGTCTAGGGTGCTTTCAAATCATTTCATTAGCAATTGTAAAGTGTTGGCTCAGCCTAGCCAGCAAGTATCCAGAGAGAGGATTTCCAGAATTTTCTTTCCTTAAAGAACAGTATTTTCATTACTTTCACTTGTAAGATCTTTGATAAGAATTCCACATATCTTGGGAGAGATTTGTTCTGTCTGCTGAGAGTATTACAGAAGCCATAAGGATCACCTATCATTATCATCATATATAGATATAACTGATTTTATAGGTTTCATTTGAGCTCATCGAGACTGAAATTGGGTTTATATGGCCTGGCTAAAACAATAGGTATCTTGATTTTTCAAGCAGAAAACAAATACTGCAGGATGGACTGTTAGGATTTCTTTCTAGGGAAATAATGTTTCTGTAGTCCTAAATAGGAGAAACCCAATGCTTCAAGTAAATGCCTTGATCACAAAGAACTTATCTTCTTCTGTTCTGTATAGTTTTCCCAAATAATTCCATATTTCAGTCATAAATAATATTTAAACATGCTGACAAAGGCAACAATCAAGAGAGTTTGCTTTCTTTTTTGTCTAGAAATGCGTTCATTTATTATGTGTGTGGTACAATTTCACAATTTCAATAATTTAGTCATGTATCATCTCTGCTTTCTTCTGAAATAAGAAGGACTCAAAAAGTATTGAAACATTTTCCCATTCCATTTTATTACATTAAAAAGATGTTAAATCTGAAAAACTCTACAGCTTCTGGTACTACATTCTACAATTAACAGACTGAACATATTATAATTTAATCTCAGTAAGGTCTTATGGGAATGACTCTGTTTATCCTAGAAATCTTGAATTTTATTATACATAACACATTTTAGCAATTATTTAATGTATAAACTTTTGGAATATGCAAATAATCATTTAAAATTATTTTAATGTATCTAACTTATAACCATGTCATGTAAACACACATAATAAAGCTCTTGTTAACAAAAGAACAAAATAGGTATCATATATATGGTGATATTTATGTAAGTATAAAAGATTAATTAGTTTTTAACATGATTATAAAGCTCTTGCCTTTAGTTAATTCATCAGTCTGTATGCGTTTGAAATGTAGTTTATATGCTTAGCAAATACAGATGATAAGCCTTTCCCTATGATTCCAGTTCTGCAGTTCAGTTCTTTAGAAGACAGTCAAGAAAATCAGAAAACAACACTGACCGGGTACACCTCACATGAGACCAGTACACCTTTTTGCTTTTGATGTGTGGGTTACCACAACAAGTTCAGTTTCCCCCTGCAAGTTCAAAATTTAAGAGCAGAACTCTGAAAAACTCATGATTTCACATGAGAACTAAGGAATCTTCAGAGAAGATGGCTTTAAAGGATTTTCCTGAAAGACACAGTTAACACATTGTGCTAATAAGAAAAGTATGATAACATGACACCACGATTTGGAACCTTTACATTTTGCAAGGACTTCACTGAAATGAGGAAGTTACAAAAATTAGTGTCCTCCTTGTATTAATTTTGTATTACTGCATCAGAGTTATTATTGACCATATTAGTGTCAAAATTTCATCCCAGGGTCCGTAGAGTATTATTACATTAGAGATCTGATTCAAATCTCTGTATTGCCAAATTGTATTAATTTTTATATTACAGCACTGGAATTTGTATTTTCTTCTTCTTTCAAATATTTTTATTGTGTGAAAAATGGCAGAGTTTTCACTACCATTTTATATGAGTATGGTCTACACCAACTATAGACAAGTATTCCACACAATTTGTAGGCTTACCTTTTGCAATTCATTTTAATTTACGGACACTTTTCAAAGCCCACCGCTTACAGTGCAGTGCTATTCATTCTCTACTTATACTTTTAAAATTGTATATGTGATACCTTTAGTTCTTCAATATTAGATTTCATTTCCCATGTGTGAAGCCAATGAAGGCAATTATAGAGTTGAGTCTTATCTACCTGAACTCCTTTTGGTACATGCACTCTTCATTAACTACTTTCTCAAAGTTCTGAATCATCAGAAAATTCAACAAGTTGTTAACTGAGTTTTCTTCTGAGGAATGCATATATAGTTGGATTTGAGCTGTGACTTTCTATCATATATTTGGCATATTCCTTTCATCTGTGTTCCACTCTCTACTTTGATCTTGAGCAATGAACAGTGCAGCTTCCATATTAGTACCCAAAGGTCTTTATATGATATTTTAAAGCAGGTTTTTACCCCTTGTCTTCTTTCTATCTCCCAAAGCAAAGCAATTTGTGTTCCTATAATTTACCAAAGGATTAAGAAAATGCCAGAAAATTCTCTCATCTCAGCTGCCATTGTCATCATTTCTTATCTCTTTCAAAAAGGTAAAGAGGTTAGTTAGGCAATATGTTACTTTTCAGTATTCATTTAGCAGATCTTCTGTTATCTCATTACTGCACAGGTGTCCTTTTATGCTATCCCTCAATATACTCTAATAGTTTACTTACTCTAGAGGAAAAATGTCCTAGTTTAAGAAATTGGTGGAGGTTAAAATGCCTGAAAAAAATTAAATCAAAACTGCAACACAGCAAAGAAAGTTTCTATAAAACTGTTGTCAATTTGTGCCTGTCTTGCAAAAGCATAATCTTTTAAAACTTTATTTTCTCTAAGAATCATTTTAAATTAGTAGGAGAATTAATCAAATGATTAGTAAGAAAGAAATTATAGTCACTGAATTCAAATGACCCACACTACACAAAAAAGTATTTGAGAATGGATATGGGGAGGAAACGCAATCTGTACTGTGAGAATTGCTTGCCATTCCAACTATAAAGATCTACTCAGTACAGGTTTTATCTCACAGATATAACTATATAAAATCAAATATTTTTAATTAAAGGGTACTAGTGCAAAAATCAGGTGAAGAATTTAAAGGCAGAGCACTAACCTCAATATTTTGAAGCCAAAAATATAGTGTGAAGAGCAGAAGACAGAGAAAACTTTAACATACTATGCCAATTTAGATTAATTTTTTGCTGTTCTCCAGTATGGCTGAACAAATATGGGATTAAGCCACTTATTGTCATAGGTTTTGAATAATTGCTGGAAAGGTGGTTCAGGCATATCTAAATCTTTTTCTCCTGGACAATGAATTTATATTCAAGTTGAAAATGAAATAATAATAATAGTCAAAAAAAAAAAAAAAAAAGCAAAAATTTACCAGTCATGCTACTTTTAAGCTCAGTGTGCTACTATTTTGCTCTGTTTTAATCTGTTCTTTTTTTCCTTTGAATATCTTTGATGAGTATGATATTTTTTTCATATTTTCCACAAATACAAAATCTTTTCTTGAAGGTTCTGTGTATTTAATAGATAGATAATAAAATAAATCATCATATTGTTGTTTTACAGGAGCTGGCTACTTTTTACAAAAAAAACAAAATCACAGGCTAGCTCATAGGAAGGAACCTCTGGAACCTCTGTGTTCAACTTTTTGCAGGCTCAGCCAGAGCACCTTGCCCAGGATTGTGTCTAGTTGGAAAGTTTAAATAAATTTCCAAGGACAGAGACTTTCTAGTCTCCTGGAAAACCCGTTACAGGGTTTGAACATCTTTACAATGAAAAGATACCCACTTCTGTTCAGAGGATTTTTTTCTGTTTAAATTTGTGCCAGTTGTCTCTTGTCCTGTCACTCAGCACCACTGAGAATAGTCTGGTTCACTTTTCCAGTTTTCTTTAGATACTGCTACCAGGAATCTGTACATTTGGATCAGATCCCCTGAGCCTTCTCTTCTGCAGAAGAAACAGCTGGTGAATTATGAGCTAGATATTTGGAGGCTGATACCGCCCAGCCTCTCCTTGTATGAAAGATGCCCTGGTACCCTGATCATCTTCATAGCCATTCACTGGACTCACTCAGGTATGCTTATGTCTTTCCTGTATTGGGGAGTCCAGAACTGGAAACAGCATTCCAGATATGTCTCACAAAGTATTAGTAGAGGGAAAGCATTACCTCCCCCAGCTTGCTGCAACTTTTTTCCTAATGTAGCTAAGTATTGTCTTTTGCCATAAAGGCACAGCAACGGCTCATCGCCAACTTGCTGATCACCAAGTCTACCAGGCCATTCTCTGCAAAGCTGTTCTACAGCTGCTCAGACGTTGGCCTGTACTGGTGCAAGGGATTAATCCTCAACACTTGCTGGACTCAGTACTTTCTTTTGTTGAACTTCATGAGGTTCCTCCCTGCCCATTTCTCCAGCCTCTCAAGGTCCCACTGAGTAACAATGCAGCCTTTTGATGTATCAGTCACTCCTCCTGGTATATCACCAGGAAAACTTTTTGAGAGTTCCCTTTGTTCCTTCATCAAGGTAATTTTTGAATATGTTAATCAGTTTTGATCCCTGCATTGATTCCTGGGACACATCATTGGTACCTGGCCTTAAGCTGGACTGCGTGATGCTGATCACGACTTGGCACTTTAGCGAATTTTCAATCCACCTTCAATTATCTTGTCTATAAGGATGTTGTCTTTCCTTGTCTATAAGGATGTTATAGGAGACAGTTTCTTGATACGTACGTTTTTAGACAGTTTTTAAAATCTGCTTTCAAGAAAATGTCAAGGTTCTAATTTCAAGTGGTTTAGCGTAAAATCACTTAAAAGCTGTGGTGGTAGGCGAGGAAGGAGACGTCATATATTGTTAGCTATACACGCAACTCTGGTATTGGCTTCACAAAGTCTGTGGACCATAGGTCTGATCCCCTTCCTAGGAGCAAATCAAGTTCCCAAATAGTGTGATCAACTCTAAGCTCGACTCTCGCAGTATCAGATTCACGAACAGTCTGTCAGGCTGTAGGCCCAATTGTCCCCCTAAACAAGTAGTCGAATTCACAAACAGTAGGATTTATTCAAATGCAACATTTACGAAGTAGGTTTCGGATGTCAGTACAGGAAATTCTCTACTACAGTGTGGAGTTTTTAGCTAGCTCTGATGTACAAATGTGCAATCATCACTCACCCCAGAAGATGGGAGAGGGCTCTCAGTCTCGAGTCTCCTCAGGCAACATCCCAACTCAAGGGGAGGAAAGGAGGATCAGTCCATTGACTGACTCAGGAGTTATGATGGATTCTTCCCCCCTCTGATACCTCTTGAGTTCACATTTTATACTTTTCTTTACACACAGGTGGAGTTTGAGTGACTATAGTCATGCTTAATATTCTTACTGATGGGTGAAAAAGTTTCTCGCTTTCAATCAAAATCTGGAGCACATGCTCAGTGAGGAGTGGTTGTACCGAGGAGGTGGGTAACTTTTGGGATGGAGGTGTGTTTTGACATTATAATGAGCTTATAATGAGCAAAGTTCAAGAAAATTCATCCGAAAGGTGTGATTTGCCCCCTTTGCTGATTCAGTACCACTCATGTTATGATGTATCTCCCATTGGGCAGCTACTGTGTGGCTTATCAGCAGCCCAGCACAGGGAGTGCAACAGAGTTTGGCTGCAGTGTCTTCCATTACTGCCCTTTGCAGCTGCGAGGAGGGCAGATTGTGCTGCCTGGGGAACCGTGGAGGAGCAGAGACCATAGGTACCAGCCATCCTGGAAGCAGCAACTGTGTATCACCCCAAGCAAGCTGCTGTAATGCCAAAACTTCTGTTAGGCCCTAGTTTTTCTGTAAATTTCCCCCTTTTCAAGTCATTCTTCTACAACACCTAGACCTCAATTCAAAATATTTTTAAAAAAGTCTTCTGGATGTGAAATATGTTTTGAAAATGAGATATCTTTTGAAGCATACTCTTAATAGTTTACTGGTGATGCTAAGGTATGGATTCTAGAGGAAATATTAGAAGAAAAGTGTATTAACTCTGAAAGAAAGAAACACAGTCACTGTTGAAAACCATCAAGGAACGTAAAAAGAAAAATAATATATTAGTGCCTGAAAATGCCTAATGTTTTTTACATATTTTTCTTCCTTTAAACATCTCTTTTCCTAGTACTATAACCTAATGTTTCTATTCATTCTTAATATGCATTTCATGTCCTTAATAATTTGTTCTACTGCCTCATAAACTTCTTGTGTTTCCTTTATAATATGACTAAAAAAGAGGGAACAATGTCACATTTCAGAAAGCAGCAAAAAAACCCTCAAAAATTATTATATTATAGAAAACATCATCAAAATTATTATAGAATAATAAAATATTATTCTATCCATAGAATTAATAGAATATAATATAGGTTATAGAAATGATGTTTTTATAGAATACATCAGCAATGAAAAAATAGGAGGAAAGTGAGAAGTCATTGGTATCCCTTCCTAGTATGTTAGTGAATAAAAAAGAACAAATGCAAAAAATGTTATTCTCCATGTACAGAAAAGACAGGGAAAAGGTGGTCAATGACAATATGGCAGATAGCTTGAGTCATTATTAATGATTATATTGTGAGAAAGAAAATGAAAATAACTGGGCAGCTATCTGAAAATTAACTCTGGAAGAAAAGAAGGGACCCTAATTCACTTTACCACGCTTTCGGTGAACTCATTGATAGTACTTACTATAGCTGAAAAAAACATCTAAGATTCTGGTGAGACAAACTTTTCTGTACAAATGAAATTTTTAGAGTTACTGCCTAAATTCATCAGAGTTTTAGTTAACTGGATTAAACAGACCTCAATGAAGATTACTTCCCTAAAAATATTTAAATGTATCGAACTGTAAGAATTGTTTTTTTCAAAATACATATATCTTTTCAGGCTTAAAAGATACCTTCTGTGGTATCTATAAAATCATTTCTCTATCTACTGGCGCATATCATTGTCCACAGATGAACAGGGGAGCTACCTAATTTTCTAAACATTGAAAATGTCACGAATTCCAAAGGCAAAGTATCTCTGTTTTGCATACCATCTTCAATGTTCATTGAAAAACTAATTTATCATTTACATGTCTGAATTTTATCATTACCATCATGCAATTTGTTCCTTACTAATTCACTAATATAGTAATAAAAATATTCTTCCTTTAAAATCAGAAAACAACTTATCATGGCTTGCATATCAGAATCATAGAATGCCTAAGGTTGGAAGGGACCTCTAGAGGTCATTTAGCCCAAACCCCCACCCCGCACACGCAAGGCCACCCAGAGCACGTGGCACAGGGCTGCATCCAAGCGAGTCTTGAAGATCTCCAGAGAAGGAGACTCCACAACTTCTCTGGGCAACCTGTTCCAGTGCTCTGTCACCCTCACTGTCAGAAAGTTTTTCCTTAAGTTCCTGTGGAACTTTTTATGCTTCAGTT
>JAWLRI010000963.1:6430568-6454709 GCA_034781795.1 Crypturellus tataupa | reverse complement strand
CACTTGGCCTTGTTGAATTTCATGAGGTTTCTCTCCGCCCAGTTGTCCAGTCTGTCCAGGTCCCTCTGGATGGCAGCACCATCCGTATAAGAAAGTACAGTTTAATTAGTGCATTAAACAATTAATATTCCTGCAGTGAATCATACACAAAGAAAAGAATCATATTCTGTTTTATAGTGTCAAAAATATCAGGAATGTCAGTCTAGTAGAATAGCATAAAATGAACAATGAGGTCTGCTCTGACTTCAGCTTCCTGGCTTTTGACTTCATTGAACCTGGTTTTCAAACTTTACAGGTTGCTGTGGCAACCTACAGTGGCCAGCTCCTGTTTGAATCTCCATCCAAGATTTCACATTTGTGATAATGTTATTGTAAATGAATTCCTGACCTTTATCTCAAGCAAAATAGGTTCTGCTAAATATTGTAGTACCTTGAGATGTCCTTGATTCATTTTATTGGGGTAGGAGTTAATTCTGGACTCTAGTATGCTTTCTTTTTTTTTTTTTTTTTTTTTTTTGTTAGACTACATTCTCATATCTTGGCTAAGATAGAGTTGTTTGTTTACGTGTAAACTTGCTAGGCCTTTAAATTAAGGTTTTAGGTGTTTTTGTCTGTTTGTTTTTTACAGTCATTCTGCACTACTAGAGAGATTCAAAAAGAGACCCAGAGAAGCTGTTTTGACATATCTTTGGTGTATTCACATACCTCCTGAGTAACTATACCTGTGTAGGCAACTCAGTAGTTTATTTAATTTTGAGCCAAGCAGTATGTTCACAAAATAACTTTTATTTAAGGACATTCTGGCTTTCAGATTGAATGGTCCTGATTTAAGATATCAAAAATCCAAGGTAGAATTTGGAGAAGAATAGTTGTTCACAACTGACTCTTTCGAGCAGATGGAAAGACCCCACCAGTCTGCAAACGAAACAGCATTATTTATGCTAGCAAAAGCAGTCGTGCCTCTTTCAGAATGGTTAAGGACTGAATTCAAAAATAAAGGGACTACATGTCTGGTTAAAGCAACGAACAAAGAAATCCACCTGTACTTCTTCCTCAAGAAGACCCTTCTCCCATTTGATTCTCAAACATTTTGAGTTCTCAGCTGTGCCTCTGCACAAAAAAAAAAAAAAAAAAAAAAAAAAAAAGTTGTGCTTCTAAAGTCAGGAATGAATGTCACATTTAGTTGTCATTTAGGAAGTGTTTGGCTCAGTTCAGATCAAGCTTCACATGGTAACTCTTACCCCAGTGTCTTTGTTCTTGCATCACTCATTTCCCTTTACAGTACTTTCTCACATTACCTTTCAGCTAGGTATCTCCTAGTCCCAAAATCCTCACTGTGGCACAGATGTTTCTTTCTTTTAACACCACTCTGCTAACACAAGGAAAAGCAAGCTTAAGAATGACAATGATTCATCTTTAGAGAGGAAAGATGTTCATTTCTCAAATAAATTTTTGATTGGTGGGTATTGCTTTTCAAATTCTTGCCTGTTGTAGATTCCTGATGTGTGGACAATTTTTGTCCTTAAGATGAGCAAACCAAATATACCTGGACTCCAGGGACCTCCAGAAAGCTCATGTTTTATTGACTATAGAAAGTAGATGGGTAATATTATAATTTTGGTTTGTCTTTCAAGTTGATGCCATAGTTATCAATTCATTCTCACTTACTTGAACTGTCTCTGCATAGTAAAAGCTCTGAATCATATTTATTTCACAGATTCCATAGCAGCCACATGTTTTGAAAGTTAGTAAGTTAGTTTTCTCTCTGAAGCAGCAGTCCACTATTATTATATAATCTCCTACTTCTTACTGTGTCCTTTTAATATGTTTAAATATATTTTATACACACATGCACACTTTCAAGTTTAATTTTCCATCAGACTTATGTAGTTTCTTTTCCCATGCTCCTTGTCAGGACAGGTTTTTATATATTGCCAAGCTTCTAAAGCCAGATTTTGTATGATCATGAAATATGCACCTCTAACATATAGGGTATACTATTATAGACATGCTTGTTTTTTTTTTCTGGTAATTATATTTCTACATGGTACCTTAGTGCATAAGAGGTAGGACAAACAATTAAAAAAAAAAAAAGACTAAAATACATTGTGTATATTTTGAAATTTTTTCTTTTAGGAATCAGATAGTAAAAACAACTTTCATTAATATGAAAAGTAAGAATCTTAAAAAAAAGAACTTTTATAATACTGAATATGTCTAGTTTTATATGTAAGTTAAATATATGTTTTAATTTGCATTTCAGAAAGTTAGAAATTATTCTAATTGTATATATTACTTCTTAGTAACAGATTTTATTTTTTATATTAGGACAGTATTTAATACTAGAAAGTCTACAGATTAGGAAAAAGCTAATTCCCTCTTCCTGTAAAAACAATTATAATATTTCTCCTGTGCAAAAGACTATTTTTGTTTGTTCATTTGTTAGTTTGTTTATTGTTTTCAGTTTTAGTGAATTCCTAGGGAAAATAGGGAAAAAAGATTATGACATCCTGAATTTGGTAAAGACGAAAATAAAGAGAAATGTTAATGACAGAGGAGAATAGAAAGAGAGACTGCACATGCACACATTATCCTGTTGTTCAGTTAAAATCACATGACTTGAGTAAACTATACAAAAGTTGTTGTGTTTAGAAAGATAAGAACCAATGTTCCCCTACTTTGATGACAGGTGTTTCATGGGATAATTTCTATTTTTTTTTTTAATCTCAGAAAATAAAAACACTTTTATATTATTTTTATTATTACAATCTTAGCAAAGTCCAACAGACTGAAGAATTGAAGAGAAATAAAAAATTATCTAGTTGAAAGTTGGACAATCTGGAGAGATGGAGTTTTTGAGGGGGGGCTAAATATCTATTTTTTCAACAAATCTTTCTGTTTAGCATATGTTTTCAATCTCTACCATCTTCTCTCATATATATTTTATTACACAGATTTTAAATTAAATAAATTGGTAATAGAGGATTCTTATTTAAACTATAAACTGAAATAAAATGTCAAAAAATTAAAAGTACTTCTGAATAGAAAGCAGTGTATTATGCTATGAGCTGATTTAAATGTACATAAATGTCATATTTTGTTAATATGTATTTCATTGACTGATTGATACTGGAAATAAATGTGATATTTTCAGTGTTACATTTGAGTGCTCTAATCTCCACTAAATCATTTTCCGCAGGTGTCACCTCCAAGACAATGATTAATGACACACTAATAAAGTTCACATTGGCAGTCTAAAACTAAAATGTCATTTCTACTGGGTATGAATAATTTTCAGCTAAATAGAGCCTTGAAACAGCACCATGATGTTCTTTGTTCAAGGACTTTATTTTTAAAATGTTTTAGTACAACTGAAAGCGAAAAAAATGTAGATATGAATTATCTATGTGATGAAGTGATGTTTTTGTTGGCTTATTCTTCTTTTACACTTGACACTATGCTCTTGAAAATAAATTAACCATTATCAATGCCAATGTATAATCTGGTTTACAAGTCCCTCTACAGTGCCCCTAACCAGTCATAAATGAGAAAAGTAATTCTCATTCTCATACTTTTTATATAATATATATTTATAATATATATAATTATATATGCTTATATAATTATATATACTCTCATGTTTATATATATATATGTATATTCTCTTGTCTGGATGGTGTGTCTTCCTTGACAATGGAAAAAATGGAAAATAGCACTAAACATCTAATATAATTCTTTAATTACGAATCTTTAGCAGCTGTATAGAATGAACTATGACAATTCGTATCTGAACCTACGTCAGAGTAATATGGAAATGCTACTCAAGTACCATAATTTCTATTTTATTTTACATTGGGCATGCTGACAAAGAGACACAAATAAATAAATCTGCAAATAGTGCTGTCATCCTTTGCATAGTCATTATACTATCACTTTTATTTATTACTGAACTTCCATTTAGGATTTTTTTCTGTTTCTTTCCTTTACATAAATTTTTATGTATCTAGTGACTTCTTAATGTTTTCATTCAGTTATTCTCTACATTTTTCTACAATTATTAATTATAGAAATATTAAGTTATTCTACTTTTCTAAACACATTTTCTTTCCTTTTTTCTCCATTTCTTGTCCATTTGTCTCTTGTTGTTTCATTTGGTATTTTCACAGTTAATATTTCATTTTAGCAAAATAACATATTGCAACCTATACAAATATTTTTCAAGAAGCCTGTCACAATAACAAAATTCTATCCAATAGACTAAAGTAAAATGATACAGACCTAAAAGGGCAAGGAAAATGCTACGCCTACCACTGTGGAACACATCTTTTAATTTGTATATGTTACTGTTACTGCTTGAAGAACATGCATTATTCCTTGAAATGTAGGGAGATATGGAATTAGATACAGGAGGGTTTTGGGAAAAACATATATGTTTGGTGTAAAACAAGCATGTGCATAGGGGGTATTGGTGACCTCCTGGTGACCCTGCTCTTGGAGCATGCCCAGTCTGGCTGAAGGCCTGGCCCAACGCACTCATTACACCTAACGAGAACACTCCAGAACACTCCAGAATCCCGAATGGAGCCTATGGAGCTCCACCAACCACAGGGATCACAAGATGAGCGTACATCCAATCCAGTAACTTGCTTCTCCCTCTTCTCCCCTTTACCTGCCCTATATAAGTTGTGTGTTTCTGGAATAAAGTCGGCTGCTGACTGTAACTCGTATCGAGTCGTCTGTTGGTAGTCCACGCCGGTCTCCTCCGACCCGTGAGGGTGGCTGGCCTATCTCATTCTCCTCACCTGACCATCTGGACGCAGGACCCTGAGCGAGGAGGTGCCACTACTGTCACCTCCCCCGGCAACACGGCATCGGGGCCCATAGAGCGAGCGTCCCAGCGTGGTTGACCCGACCCACAGTGACTGGAAGACCCAGACGAGGCACGTGCGCGACCGGCCTCATTGAAAGACTTTTATGTTTTCTTCATCGATCATATCACTTGTGAATACACCTTACTACACTTTGCAAAGGACACATTAAAAAAAAAAAAAATCGGTATTATAAAAATAGCAGGACGCAGTGAATAACTTACTTTCATGTAGAACATTATTCATCAAGATATATGCATTTTCTCTAAATATTTTTATAATAGGATAAATAGTCTACTTTTTTAATAAATTCAAATATCTAGAATTTTCCATATCTAAAGAAAAAAATATTTTTCATACTGAAAAATATGCATTTTGTTTTTGCAAAACAACACTGCTTAATGTGCCGATTTGGAGGCGGAGCATTAGAACATTAATTCTTGCTCTTACTGCTCAGCTATAACTTAACTATTATTGAAAAGGACAAGGTTGTTTAGACAAAATTTCAAGACAAAGAAGAGTCTTCAAATTGTCTTCAATGTTTTTAAGCAGTAGAAAATTTCCTATCTAAAATACATCATCTGCAGTGAAATAGCCATTTCCACTGCTACTTTTTCCATTTTCTCTATTTTCTTTCTTTCTTTATTTATTAATACTGTGAGATATGTAATCTGTACTCTCTGAAAAGCATTTGCCAGTGATGTTTGGTTTTCAGATGAATTCATTTCATGACCTGATGGGCTTTGGCCAGAAGAATTTTCTGCTTTTCAAGAGACAGCAATAAATTGGTTTCTCTCCTTTTCAAATAGCATTTTTTTGTTGTTAATTATATTTCTTAGGTGGGCTTTTGAAAATAATAAAAGCTATTTTTATACGTGATTTTCACAAAACCTCAACACGCTTTTGGTAAATATGCAATACTGACACATTGCTCTATGTGGGTTTTAATTTCTTAATATTAGGTAGAGTAACATAATCTTCCCCATCTTCAACTTTATCTATTTCAAATTCATTAAAAAAATGCTAGGAGCATGGCCAAAGAGTTAACAGGTCTTGTACTCTTAGAGTGAAGGCATTAAGCCTTATATGTCTTTTCGATCATTAGGTAAAAACAACTTCATTACATATTATACACCATTTTTAAAAAGGTTAAACTTAGAAAATCTCAAAACTAGGAAAGACATAAAATGGTATACAGTGTCTGTATTTGCATGCGCAGACATTTGCATTTGCGAGTTCTCAATTTCCAAATGCGATTTCTCAAATTATACATAAGTCTTTCTCAAAAGCCTGTAAGAGAATCTCCACTCTGCTCTAAACCCCACTAGATTTATGCAACCTCACAGCCAGGCAATGAATTCTAAGTATCTAGCATGAATGTTGTGCTGGCAGCACATTCTATTAAACCAAATACATGTCCTTTCAACTACCTCTACCAATTCCACTTCCAGCAATATGGCAAGGGAAATAAGCAACACCTCAGTTAACCAAATCACTGCTTAGCTTAAGCTCATGTTTCAGTTCTTACTACTAACTTTGTTTATTTTAAGACCTTATGAATTGAAGGCCATCTGGAACAATACCTGCAACTGGTGTGGGATTGATATACAGTACTGGTACAATTTAAAAAAAAAAAAGCATATTTTATTGAGAATCCCAGCATATTTTACACACATTTCACTTTTTTTTTAGTGCTGTATATAAACTGTACCATATGAAAAAATAATTTCCAAACTTAACATTATTGTGGATAAGATATGTATATTTAATGATAAAGAGGGGAAAAGACAGAAAAGACAAAGCACTGAGAAAATTAAGGCATAGAAAAGTTGGGAAGAGGGAAGAAAAAGCACAGTATTAAGCCAGTAAACTGAATGAATTATTCACAGATTAACAGTTCTTTTATCTGAAAGACATAATGGGGAAAATAGATATCCTTAAATTTTAATAAAGGTTTGGATGAATATTGCAGTTGTCCTTTACTGTACATCTCATCATTCTTTGCAAAATACCAAAATGCCATTGTAACATTTAAAAGAGTTATATGGCACATCAGTTATTCTGTACCTCCTTTTTCACTATATCAAGTATACCAAGTGTATATACTAAAAATGTCAATATTCTGGCAAAGTAGTGCAACAGTTGCCCATGCCTGATGGAAAGAGTTCTGAGCTCCACTTTAATGATAACTTTATGTAAAAAGGAAGGATATTATTAATCTTTAGAAGAAAAAATTATGGATTAGGGTTATAAATCAAAAAAAATGAAATTCCACTGCTTCATTATATAGTATTAATTTCTTCTGTAGCACTGTAGATAAACATTATACTTTATAAATAAATAAAAGGCAAAAATGACATATCATGCTCTCCAAAAATAATAAATATAGTCTTAGACCATATTTGAATGCTTGAGAGAAGCAAACACAATTTATAAGAAAAGGCACTTATATTTAAAACATCCATTTTGAAAAAAAAAAAAGTAGCTGAGTGAATCAAAAGCTTCATTTCTGTAGTAAGCTAAAGACAAAAGATAAGCTAAAGGCCAAACTAAAATCACATTGTAATTTCCTGTGTTGTGGCTTATGAATGATATCCTCTCACTTTGTTTCCCTGTGAACAGTCTCTCTCCAACTGCAACCACAAACAGGACAGTTGAAAACAACTAGGAGGTTCTTTCTTAAACTTCCCCTCTACTGACTAAGCAAATCAGTAGCTTCAGCTTCTCCTCTAGACTCTCTCCAGTTTGCCCTTGTCCTTCTCCTTCTGAGGAGTGATGATTTGGACATGGTATTTCAGATTCAGCATCACCAGCGCAAATTAGAGAAGAATAATCACTTCCCTGCCCTGCTGGTTGTGCTCTTGCTAATGCCACCCAGCTGCAAGTTTGTGCTGCCAACACACACACCTAGTGATACTGCCTACCAGAGCTCTTTGGATAGATTTTAAACCTAAAAGATAATTTTATAATAGAGGCACCTTGAGCAATGAGACCTTTCAGATTTGTAAAATTCATGCATGCATTTGATTTTGTAAAATCACTCATTTCTAGGATTTTCCTATGTATGAGAAAAAATAGAACTGTGTAGCAGAAGATGTGAAACCTGCATGAACATGAATAGCCCAGCTCATCATGGAAAGTATAAATGACATATTTTCTTTATTTAGTTATTTGTTATTAAATTGAGTGTTATATATGTGTCTGTCAACATTTGGGAGATTATTGGATCAGTGAAAGAACCTATACTACATTTTCATTAATTCTGCTGAGTTTTTATAATTATTATTAATATAGCTCATGATTATTTATGACAGTAAACTGAGAAGACAAGCATCTATGTGAGTAATATTGGAAAATAAGGTGTGTCTCTAGCTATTTAGGAGCAAGACACAATTCATAATATATTGCACAAACAGTATGAAATTTCTCTCTTTAAACACATGCCTAGGTCCGTTTATGTCATCTCGCTGCTTTCAAAGGCTGCATCCCCTTAAATGCCTGCAGTATACAGGAAAAAAAATAAAAATAAAAAGAGCATGTTTCAAGAGCATTTTTAAAACAGAAAGGCTCAGTCTTGCTGCCTATCTACTGAGACATTATTAACTGTATACAAGTCTTTTTACCTTTTCATAAAAGAGTGTTTCTTCATATGGATGACCATGCAAAACATAAAACCTAAACATATTTGCAATTTCCAGAATTATTGTCCTATAGTCTACCCATTGACTGTAGTAACAGGCTATTATTTAAAGGATAATTTCTCCAGGTCTTCTTCCTTATTTATCAAAATGATTAAAATTGCTGAGTATTTACTTCAATTTGTGGCTTAGTTGTATAGTATCATGTTTAATTATACAGGAAAGAAAATATAAATTCATATATATACATACATACATTGAGTATGCAGGTGTGTACAAATAAGGTAAACACACAAATTGCTAGTAGATATGCTTTAGGAGACAATCTTGAAATGGGAAATGGATTAGATGAATTAATAGGTCTTTTATGTCCAGTGCTTTTAATCCTAGAAAATGTAGCAGGAAAAGAATATTGTCTGCAAATTTGAAACACTACTTAAAAAATAAGCACAAACAAAACAAAAACTCATCAACTAGTATAGAATAACTCAGAGGCACAGCATTATTGCAGTAAAACATGGGCCTAAATTTTCATTTCTTAATTAAGGAACTCTGGAGTTAAGGAGCAGAGACTACTGGCCAAACTCTAGAGATACATTCGTGTAAATCATAGAGCTGCAGTTCAAAAGCAGTCTACCTCCCCACATATGCTTTATTGATAAAAGAAAACAGAAAGATATTCTGCATCACCCACCAGGGTGACCCAAGCAAGTGCCGAGAGTCAAGCCGCCTTTTCATACTCAGTATGGTCTGTTATGTCAAACTGGACGTAGCCTCATTTCCTTCTCATATATCTCGCTCCGCAGCATAATAATCCCAGATCACAAACTTCTCTCATATTTTACTGCCTTGTGCTCTCTCTGCCACATCCTGCCATGTCTACCATGTCCTCTCTGTCCTGCTCTGGTACATGCCAATCATCTTGCTATGTTTACAGGAAAATGAGAAACAGGAATAAGTACTGGCACACACCTCAATAGTTTGTTTCCAGCAACATTCAAGACAGTTGTTGGCAGAAGACTTGAGTAGATTGTCTTGTAAGGGACACACCATTATTTAGGTGCTTTGATTTTTTTCAAGGTCCTCTATATTTCCAACCTTCATATCAACCACCGGAACCTCCTTCATATCAACCACCTGTATTCCTTTACGAGCTAGGAATCAGAGCAATGAAGTGATGGTACCTCTGCACACCGGAGAATGTAATCTCAATCTCACCTGCATTTCTCATCTTTATGGAGGGGAAATATTTCCTGTTATGTCCACCCAAACAGTTTCAGAGAATCTGATTCTAAACGGAATGGATATTCTGGATATCTAGCACAATGAAGAGGGGTTTAGGTGTCTGTTTTACATACCATCCAACCTGAATTTCCTGATGCCAGGGAGATAACTTCTAGATATTGGCCTATATAAATATTCAAAGGGACACTACATTGCCAATCCACAATTCCCAGGGTAATTTTACTATTTTTTTACTTAAGTGTTTAGACTTCATCAGCTTCTGAGGGCACAGAGTATTTTTGCCACATCTCATCAAAGCATTTTAGATCAGGTTTGAAATCCTATTGTAAAATATTTTCCAAAATTATTTCTTCATGAAGGAATTTTTGACTTAAAAGAAAGCACCACTATCAACAATAAAAAACATGCATTTCCTAGGTGTCTATGAAGGAGTAGGAATTAGCCTACTAATAACTTCATAACTTCACAATTTTGTTATAAGGATGGAAGAAGTGGCTGTGTAAAGAGACTTTGCTAAGGTCAAGGTAAACGGTGTTCTCTGCTCTCTCCCTGTCCACTGACCAGACAACTCATCAAAGAAACAATCATGTTGGTCAGGCATAATTTAGCTGCCTGAACAGAGAGATCCTGGCACCACTTGTTATTACCCTAATCATTATAATGAATCTTTTGGAATATTACTTTTAATTTGGAAGCATAATACCATTTCTAGGTGGATGTAAACATATTGAAGTTCATAAACTATTCTAATAAATGATCCATGCAGATTAGCCCTGTCTCAGTCTAAAAGGATATAATCAAGAAAGTTCATTCAAATTAATCCAAATTATGTATTTCAAAATGATTAATTAAATTGAATTAAACATTTATGGAGACTCTTTTCTTCCTAAAGAAGTCTTTTATTCAGTTTAACTCATTTCACTCCTAGGTGAATTAGCATCCCTTTAATTTATTTCAGTTCTCATTTTGAATGTCTACGCAGGGAACTAGGCCCTATATGTAACTATACTTGTAGTTTTACAATGACCATCATTTACTGGCAAATTGACTATTACTTTTGGTCTTTGTTATTGTCTATTATTCTTTGTCCATCTAGTTTGTGCCTACATGTGTTTTTTTACTGTTTCTGCCTTTACTTATTTCTCTTTTGCACTGAGAAAATCCTTAATCAAATCTTAAGAAAGAATCTTATCTCTCTCTCTATCTGTATATATACATATATGTAGGAGAGAGACAGAGAGAGATTGGAATGGAGGGACCCAAAAACAGTATGCAAAATGAAGTGGTCTTTAAACAACTTATCTTCCACTCTTCATACACTCGGTAGACTGAACAGATTTCTCAAATCTGCTTTTTAGAGACTATTATCACTCCCATGATATGTAGATCTGTGTATGTGCTCAGATTGAAGAAATTTATTTCAAAATGGAAAAGCATATTACATTTGATGCACAGGTGTAAACACTTTATATCTGCTGGGGAAGATCCCTTTTTTTTTCCCCTAATCTCTGAATGCAGGATATTACAATTTCATCTCTGTTGTCCTTTCTTCAACATTTAATTAATCATTCACTTACCTTTGCATGGCAACATACTTTGGTTCAAATTATCCCTGACATTCTCAAAAAATAGGAGAAACAACTTGCCCATTCCTGTGCTGCCCTAACTAAGATTTTTCACAGATTTAAATAAATAAAGTCCAATTTCAGGCATGGAATATGTGATAGCACTCCGAAAGCTTACTTTAAAGAATGGCAGACTGCTGACATTTTCAAATGAAAAACACAGTTTCTGCACATTTCAGATTAGATTTGCTATAGGCAATGGCAATAAATACATAAAAAATAATTTGTGACCTACAGTTGTCCAGCAATTTCTTTTCACTGTCATGATTTTCTGTACATTGAACTAGACCTCTTTTACAGCTCATTAGTTGTATTAACCTTCCACTTTATTAACTAGGATAATAAATTATTTTCATAAAGTTTGCCATTTTTTGGCCAAGATTGTAGCTTTTCAGGTATTGATTCACGTATGCTAAAGTTTTTTCTCAATTTTTCATGAGGTTTTTAGTTAGACAATAGCAGTGAAATAATTCTGGGCATATTCCATAATGAATCACTTATTACTAACATGGACTGTCTGCTACATATGTTGTTAAATTTTTTCTCCCATTTTCAGTTTACTGATCATAGGTGTTACTAGAAGTTTCCTTAAAACATGTGGTAAATCTGACAAGAAGAGTAAGTACTTAAGCAACTAAACTGATTTTTATATGTGCTTAGTTTTAAATTCATATCCCTGTATTTCTTCTCTCAAAGCTTCATATCATTTGTAGAACTTGCTTTAGTACCCACCGTTTCAGAGGACAGAAATTCCATTTTCAAATATTATCATACTTTTGATGAAGCCCAAATGCTGAGGTATTCTCTGCAAAAATCTTATCTTCTATGAAAGGTAAACTCAAAGGTTTCAGTTATTCATAATATAACATTTTGCTCTATATTCTTCTTTTAAAAAGCTATTGTCATTTTTTAAAATTTTAATTATTGGCCATCAAGAACTTTCTGTTGAATTCTAGTACCTACAACTTATAATGAATTAGTATTATTGGTTGAATGAGAACAAAAGTACACTAATTTGTATACTCAAGTGTAGTTTTCCTTTTCATCCAGTATGCAGACTACAGATTTATTGGTGTCAACTTGTAGATGCTGATCAGTGGTGCTCATATCCAATTGTATACAAATTTAGTAAATGCAAGTGTGTGACTAATCTAACAACTTAGTCACTCTTCTAGTGGGAGAGAGCGAAAAAGTATACAAAGAAAAGAATATGACAGAACTGGGTAGCTAGATCTTTATTTTCAGGAATGATTCAGACAAATATTTGTGAATTGTCTTTAAAATCAAAGAGTGTATTTTAGGATATTTTAATTTGTCCTCTTGTGATTTGCAAATTATTACTGTTAATCATTACATTTATATTTTGGATCAAATATGAAAATATGACTGCTATGAGGAAGCTGGAAGGATTCAACCCCCAATTTATGCAAGCCTACAGTTAGGCAAAGATGAAAAGTTGCTGATATAGAAAAATGTGCGATCACTTTAAAAAAAGTATTTTTTTAATTTGCAGTGATTTTAAAATTAACAATCATAAACCTAATTAACCTTCTTTACAACATTAATACAACTCATTTTTCTCATATTCTCCAAGTGAAAAAAAGCGTAGTAGGTGTTATCTACTATAAATCACCTGCATTATAAAATATACAGTTTATCATCTTTTTAGGGGTGGAACAGAGGCTCCTCTAGTTCTAATTATTCAGCAGAATAAAACCCCCTTTTTTAAAACCTTTTTTTTCTCTTTTTTTTTCTGTCCTGTGCTTGATTGTTTTTTAAAATATTTACTTCTGCAGTGAAATTAAATTAAGAGAATCTGTAAAGTAAAGGTAGATTTTATACAAGATGCATTTCTCCATGTTTGGCAGAAATAAAATCTGCTTAGAAAAGTTAATTTATTTACCTTGTTCCATTTTTCCAGGAATGTATCCATTTTTAATTCATTCATTATAATTTTTAAGTCTGTGATTTATAGCAAAGTTAACGTTATTATGAATATTTTTGTAAATTTCTACTGTCAGAAATTACATATTTATTACAAATTCCACCAGACAATGCTCAGTACCTCACAGACTGATACTGTCCTTGCTTTGTGGTCTTGTAGAGTTTACCATTTTTTTGAGGAACAACAAATGCTTTTGCACACTTGCACAATGCTGCAGTAAATCTCAAAAATCTCAGCATTCAATGCAGAAAACTATTTTGGCCAACACTATTACCAGAAAATAAAGCTAGAATTCATATTTTACTCCTAGTCATTACAGCTAAACTTATTAAAAAATATAACACACTTACAGCCAGAATAGCTTTGTAAATGGAATATTTAACAACCCAACAATATCTACTGTAAAAATACCTTTTACTCAACTAATTTGAAAAAGCTTGAAAAAGTCTACCAAAAATATATATATTTTAAAAAGCACTTTAAATGGGCATGTTTAGTTGTAGGAATAGTTAATTTTTTCAAGTTTTGCCAATAATATAGCTGCACTTAAGGTATATCTTTTCTAAATTCATCTATACATAACTGTTTTTAAAAGAATATTAAATCAACCTGGAAGTAAATTTCTCTTTTTACACATAATTGCAAATTGACATGAAAATGTCAGGACTTGTTATTTCTAAAAACATATGGCAATTATATATGCGTGGTTCGAATATATCACTGCAAATACTGACCATATGTTAGTGTGTTAACGATTTGCTTTTTCTTTTCAATACTGTTAAATATTAAAAAGTGTATTTACTGTTTTATATATTCAAATCACAAAAATAAAAACATGCCGTTCTTCTCTAGCCTTTATCATTCTTGAAAGAAAATGTTATAACATGCAAAATGATGTACAGAATGATGCTCATAAATTACAATACCAAACCATTTTGTGGAAATGACTAGAGTCTTTATTTCATATAAAGATTATGAGGCTGGTGGGAACACTTTGGCAACTTGTGGAGTTTTAATCTGCGACTGGGCTCTCAAATGAGAAAGTTTATATTTAGCCATCTACTATAATTTGCCAGGTGAACAAAACTAAGGGAGAAGCAAACATGAACTCTGAGCGTGACTTCCAACTGTTCTTCCAGACCCTTTAACCATGAAGCACAAGAGTAGTAAAAATAAAACTGAATATTTTTAAAGTTAGAGTGTTTTTTTCCCCTCCTAAATTTATCAGAGCTTAGCATTTTAAAACTTATTGTCCTATTTTCATGTTCAGGCATTAAGCAAGATGGTTTATGCTTTGATGTTTCTACTATGAAAAACAGTTTCTATGAGAAACTGAGTTTATTTTGTATCTGTTATTAGTATCTTTATCCTTCATCTTATATTCTACATGTTTTTTGCCAATTATATTTTCTTCTAAAGTTACTGAACTTAAGCATACAAGTCCCCACACCGCTCAAATCTTTCAGAATTAAGGGAGATAGCAAGAAAACCCCTGTTGAACACTGTTCAGGAGCCTCACATAGCTCTTAGAAGTGTCCTTCAAGTGTCCAAGATAATCTAAAGTCCTGTAAAATCTGAATAAGCTTTTGTATGTCTGGAAGCTTATCTTCTTTTCTCTCTTTCCCCATAATTGTATCACGCCATTAAATAAAAGACATCTCTATAAGCATGATATATATAATTATGCAAATCTGGTTCTAAGAAAACTTCAACGTCTACACATGAAAGTGATGAATATGTTCCTTCCCCAGCAGTAACATAATCTATCCTCTTCAGCAACTGTGGTCAAAGAAATGATGATCAAAGCATTACTGTCATTCAAAGAGAAGTAAGGATTAATTTATGCCATACATATTTTGATTTTCATTATTTTATCCTTTTGTCGTATATGTTTATGCAACTAAATTATTTGAATTTTCAACCTGTCCTTACATTTCTTTTTTCTGTATAGGGAGAAGGATTAGAATGCTTTGAACCTAACTATCTTCTTACAACTTGCACAGTGAATTTGTGACAGAACACAAGAACACAGTTCATGGAAACCAAGATCTAATTTTATTCAAAAACTTTTCTCTTTACTATGATACATCACATTTCTCCTTAGCTGGAGTTCTTGAGTGAAAATAGATACAAAAGAGGTTAGGAAAAAAAAAGTTAGAAACAATAGCTTTTGTGTCATCTAATTTAGTTCTGTACCAGACTTCTTGTGTCTTTTCACAACATCAAATTACTTAAATCATTCCAAACGTAATTCAAGTGCAATTGATTCAACTTTCATCAACTTTCTTCACTGAAACTGCATAAGCTAATGCTAAGCAAAATAAATAATATGGATAGTATATATTTATAGCCATAACTAGAATACTTCAACCAATTTTAGCTCCTCCAGACAGGGAAGACACTGGTAATCTAGAGAAAGGTCAGTGGAGACCACCAAGCCAGTGGGGCTGGAGCTCTTGCCCTGTGAGGAGAGGATGAAGGAATTTGGCCTGTAGAAAACCAAGGGAGAGAGCTTTTGGGGAACCCAGCAGCATCCCCTCAATACCTACAGGAACGTGAGCAAGGAAATGTAGCCAGGTTTTTTTTCTGGTGCTGCATCATGGGAGCACAAGAAACTGATTAGAAGTTGAAACAAGGCTTCAGACCTCCAGATATGGAGACGGTTTTCTCAGAAGGATAGTCCAGAATGTGCTGTCCAGTGATATTGAGCCACCTCCATTCTTTAAAGTTTTCGAGATCTGAATAAAAAATACCTAAGGCAAACCACTCCACTACTCCGTTGTTTCTTTGAGGAATCAACACCAGATTATTTTGAGTTATGTTTATAAATAATAATAATCAATGATGTCATGTAATGTAGACTGATGAGAACCTAAAATTATTCAGAACTACACGTTGTACCTATAAGGAAATGATAAAAGTAAATTCATCTTCTATTTTCTATTACATTAAAATCATTTTTTGTCCTTGATTAAAAATCAAAACAAGCCTAAAAACTCACAAACCTCAAAACAAGTTAAACACTGAAAAGATTAAATGTTTTTAGAAACAAGATACCAGACATTAAAATTTCGTGGGAGCATTGGATTGCAACTAAGAGGAGGTAAACAAGACTAATAAAATACATCCAGAATGCATTCTGTCGAAGTGTTTCTTCATGTCCAGTTGGGTTTTCTAAATAGTATTATCTATTTCCTAATTCTGTTCTAATATCTAACTAGTAAACTTTGACTATATATTTTTGACATTTTTAAAATGAAGCTTATCAAGCTTTGTCTTCTTTCAGAACAACTTTACTTGCCTGTGAATGTCCGTTCTAGAAAGTCATTACAGTCTGTTGGAGATAAAGGTTCACTTCCAAATGCAATTGGGATCCCGCTACACAGTGGCATAAAACCTTCCAAACCTCTCTTCTTCAAATTGTTGTGTTAAAATCCGGTTTCTATAGAAAAGATAACACGACAGTCTATTGAAAATTCTTAAAATTATGAAAATGTAATATTTATTGATCAGGAAGTGTTTATTGGATCAAATCTCATTAACATCAGAGTTCCTATACTACTACTTGCATATATTTGCCCTCCTCAAAAAAAAAAAAAAAAAAACCCACCACCAACAAAAAAAAACTTGTAATTATGATGCTTTTTATATTTTTATGTAAGATTTTCAAACTGTATATTCCAGGTTCTAGTATTATTTTAAACTGATATTACAGGAAGGGTACATTTTCATTTAAGGTATTCTTTAGTTAAAGAAACACAGATTTTGCAGTGGATGTCAAGATAAAAAAGATTTCTCAATAAAAATATGACCAAACATTTCAGACCTTAAGTGAAGTCAAATTCTTCACTCCAAAACACCTCATAAAACAAGCAAACAGAAAAAAACTATCTACATATGAATTGACTTCATTTTAATGTATATTTCATTTAATTCTTATATCTTTAACTTTTCAATTGGTCTTTTAAGATTCTGTAGAATTTAAAGTGAATAGCTAGGCACTTGAATGGTATATTAATCTGCTGACCCTCAAGTTTAGTTTCCATATTAAGTAAATAACTCTTAATCAAAAATACTTTCCTGATGAGCAAACTTATGGGTGAATTCCAGTTCCCTACTGACAAACCTTTAAAATAAGAAGATATTAAATTATGATTAGTATCAGATTATATTAATTTTATTCAACAAAAGACATTTCTGCTAATTGAGGATAAGTGAGCTAGTTTGATAGCTTTCTAAAACAAAGAATATGTTAAAAGTCTCAGTACAAGCTGAAAAAATAATTAATAGTCACTGTGTCCATGCAAGCTACTGAGTGCCTAAGCCAGAAGTTTGCAGGTAAAGTTGAAATTGCAGATTCTACGATATCACTATTTTGCACATTTTTTTTTGAATTATTAAATATAAATGATATATCTAATAACATTAACAAAATGTTAATGTAATAACTTCAATCACTATAGATGTTTTTGTGATAAACTCCACTGCTGTGCAGTCATTAAAGAACAATAGTCTAATGTTGCTTCTATCCTTAAAAGCTAGGAAGAGAGTATGGAGAGCAGAGCTGGGCCTCTTCTGGTGGCAGCAATTACTGCTGGTAAAAAAAAAAAATAAGGTGGACACCTTTGACCATTGTCATGAAGTCTGAGTAGACATCTTAAGATAATACTACAAATGAACTGGTTTTTGGCTTATTTCTTTGTGAATAAGCCACTTCCCACAATGCTTCACTGACATGCTCTAAAATGACTATATTTTAACAAAGGTTTCAATTAACTAAATACAGACTCCTTTTAAAAAATATTTTATATGTTACAGTTTAACAATCAGCTATTTAGCTATTTTTCAGGTTAGATAAGGCACTCAGGAAATGCAGCACTGAGATAATGTCTACAAAAATAAGGCTAAAAGGAGAACTCTTATTTCCAAGAATGCACAAATGGATAATCTCTAATATACTTTTTTGGTAAGAATAGGTCAGATAATATCAAATGTATAACATTAGCGCTTTCATCTAACTACAACTGTTACAAAGGCAATATTGATTTAGTCAAAGAAAAAAGGTAGAAGAAAGTCTATGCTGAATTAAATAACAGTTTTTCGTGTCACTGATTATGAACAGGAGCTTAATACTGGCCTTATTTGACCAGCTAATCTTTGGAATATGCATTCCTTAAGTATTCAGTTTTTATTTGCATTAGCAATTCATTTAGCAAGAACTCCAAAGAAAATGTTATTAGCAATTCAAATCAGTTTCAAATTTGTAAAATGTATACTGAATTTTAATTGTAGATGATTGGCAGACATGATAGCAATTTTAAGTCTTTAGAATATTATAATATTTCTATTTTAATATCCTGGATACATCCAACCACAGAATATTTTATTGTAATAAGACTCATAGCAATCAAACAAATGATATCGAATGAAAGTTTTCATTATCATTTTCTGCTCTGAATTGACTGTCATAATATAAAATGATTGACAACAAATGAATTAAAATCAATTTCAATGAACTAAATATATATATATAAACAGTAATTTGCTTTCTACTTTTTAGCAAGTTGACTATAAATAGCAGAAAATGGAAAGCACATTAATGAATGTTGTATGTGTATGTGAGTTTATGTGTGTGTGAGAAAAAAAGTTTCCATAAAAGAAAAAACCTAAATACCTTAAACACAAAATTTAACTGTCTATTAAAAATATGGAGTAAGTAAGCATGAAAATAAAATCACGAGCAATCAAATATGACAGATGAAGAGGATGTCAATACAGCCAGTTAAATTTCACTTTTTGTTTCTTTCCTCCAGTTGTTAAGTGTTGATGTAATTTTAGCTTTGGATGACTTTGTTTTTTGGTCTTGGGTTGAGTTATTTGATGCGAAATGTTTCTTTGGCAATAGAGCATAAAAAAGAGCCATAATCTTTCGTAGCTTTTGCACTAGGGGCATCTATATTCTGATGGACTTTAAATGAAAAATGATGGGAAAGCTTTAATGCCACTGACCAGGCCAGTGATCTGGTTGATGAGTATTGATGGCTTGAAGCATAAATTGATTAGTTTAAAGCTTTTCAAATGACATTGTCAAGAAGAAAGGGCTAATAAGTCTTTAGCATAGACCAAGTCAGACAATATTTTTTAATGTGTTTACATATATGTTAATTATATTTAATATGTTTATAGGAAAAAAAATAACTGTGCAAAAGTTTTTTTGTTTCTTGTAATTAAAGTATTTTTTGAAAAGTATATCACATATTCTTCAGTAACATCAAAATGTCTCCAAAAATCTCACTTTTTAGTAGTACAGAATTCCAAACCAACTAATCTTTCTTTCTTAAAATGCCTTAAACCTGATGTCTCAACTCAATTGCAATAAGCATTTTTTTTAGTTTTATACCTCATCCAGAAAAAGTGTTATTTAACTGCTTTTAAATTTGAACAGTCAGCTTTGAAGTGAATGACTAGATCCAGATATCATTTTAGTCTCAAGTAGGATGTTTGAGAATATGGCTTTGTTCACTGCGTGAATGAACTGAGGAATTTCTAGAAGAACAGAATATGGGCTATTCTATTTGCCTGAAGCTTTTGGATAGCTAGGGACAAATTCTTAATTGGCGTAAAGACAATAAATATAAATGCATTTATAGGAGCTTTAAGTTTAAGGAGGTTTAGTTTAAATGTATAATAAAGGAATTTACAGTTGAATGACATTCTATTCATCAATTAAACACTTTTAACTATTGCTATTCATTACTGAAAATTCAATCCTCTATAAATTAAGGTCAAGAATTCTCATTAATAATTCTCATCAACTATATGGGGTATCAGATCACACCTTTTTTAGTGAAATCTCACTTAGATTTCATATATGTAATAAGCATTATGAAAGAAAACAATAGATGAATAACAGAATACCAATAATAAATATTTTTAAACTAATTATTACTGTCTTCTAAGTTACTTACAGATAACATTTATGAAAATTTTATTTCATTAGGACAAAGATTTAAGAAAATTTTATACAGGGTATAATAAGATAACAAAACAAAAAAAATCAATGTTCTGAATTCATACATTAAAATATTTTCTTCTATTTATTATTATTGTTTTTTATCTACTGTTTACTACTGTACTGTTTCCAACTCTACCATTCTTTTCCAATAGTTTGTTGATAGTGTGACTGTTTTTCATAAACATGTGAATGATATTCACACACAGTAATAAAATTCTAAATATTATAAATAACCTTAAAAAAAAAAAAAAATTGATGATGAGAGTTGCTAAATGGAGAGGACACCAAAGACCAGGGCTCTGAAGTGGCTGTCCGAAACCTTTGAAGGCACCACACAGCCCTGGTTACCTTGAAGAAGTACAACCAGAATCTGGTAATCAATAAAGCAGAGGTAAACAAGAGCATCATGTCTTATCGAAAAGAGCAAATGTACTGAGAGACAGCTGAGGGTGTGTGGAGTGGCTTGCAAAATTTATTAAGGCATATGTTATGTGACATGATTTATAAGATTTTTAGGGTAGTACCAAATGTGGCAAAAGGGGTCAAGGTGGATGAGGAGGAAGAAGCTCTAGGTGTGCCTGCTGGAGCAGGGGGTTTGGACTAGATGATCTCTAGAGGTCCCTTCCAACCTCAACCATTCTGTGATGCTGTGATGCTGTGAAATATGGAAAAATAAAAGGAGTCAGCTGCATGTAAACAAGCTGCTGATTAGCTTGTCTGGTTAAGCATCTTACCAGATTACCACTGTCGTCCTACCTTCTCAATAAACTCTGTTCCTAACTTTCTGTATGGCATTGTTGTCTGTGTTTGGGAGTGTGTATGATATATTAAGGAGGTTTGACCTGGATTAGCTGGTGAGTAGAATGATCCTCGTATCTGGAAATACTCAAAATCTGAGCTGGTGCCTGGCCTAGGATCTGTGAATGGATGTGAAACAGACTTGAAACCCCTGTTAATATTCAAGTGCTCTAAGAAGGTGAGTGCACTTTTGAATCAAGAGAATGAGAGTGTACAAGCACATGTTTCACTGGTGAACTCAGGGAGTTTCAGTTCTGATCAAGAAGAGAAGGAAAGGGATTAGGTCTTTTATGCTTATCTTTATGGGAGTGCTGTTGTTGTTAATTTGAACACAGGTAAAACACTGATCATCACAGCAGTGCCTGGTTTGTGCATATCTGGAGCTCAGCCTTGCTCCTAGTTGGACCTACAAATGGGAACAACAGCAAAAACACCGTGGATAAGAAATTCCCTTAGTCTTAAATTCCACCCAATTTACCTTCTCTTCACACTAACTGAAAGTTTCAGTATGAGCATAACCACACAATGAAGAACATTTGCCAAGGACTACTGTTGTGAAGCTTGCTGTTTTTTAAAAAATAAAGTTTTCTTCTAAAAGTCATGTTATTGTCCTTATGCTTCATCAAGATTACAATTTTAGTCCTTTTTAAAGAAGTTTTTCATAGTGTTTCTATCTGTACAAATCATGATAACTATCTGATATGTTAATCCTCTGCAGTATAATCGGGATTTTTATACCTAAGGGAATTCAAAACTATATAGACAGCAGTCAGCAGTTAAACCAGTTCTCTTAAATAGGGGAAAACATATTTATACCTTAAAATACTTTAACTTTTGTTTACCTTGATTTACTGCTCAACAGGAAAATATCCCAGTGGAAAAACAGCCAAACACAGCTAACACTGTAGGAATTTGCCTATTAAAGCCCATCAGAATTAAAAGCCTATATAAATAGGCTTTTCTGAATAACTGTGATCAAGGGGATCCTATAATATAATCATCAAAGGGACTTTGTGTTATAAAAAGACAGCTTCTGATTAATGCTGTTACACCAAAATGTTACTCTTTTTCAAATAATTAATGAAGAGTTAGCTCTGGTGCATTTATTAGAATCTATGTTAATCTAAACTGCCAGGTGACCTGTCCAGCAATCTCTCCTGAGTGTGCTGCAAAAGCTCTTGCCATCCCCCAAGTATAACTGCATGTGTGTATAGTGCAGCAGTCCTCATCTTGCATGTATTTGTCAGATTCTTTTATTCTGCATGTCTAATCAGATAGAATTTGGCCTCAGCCAGGCAGATCTATGCTGCAGTGTGGTTTCTGTTGCTGTTAACCAGGTGCTTAGAAGCTGTTGAAGCAATTCAAACTGTTGCAGTGCTGCATAGGCTGTGGGCTACAAAAGGTCTGAAGGATCAGGCAACCAGTTTCTCAAATGTAAAAGAGAGAGCTTTATGCCTCAGTGTTGCATAGTTTTAGTAATCCCTCCTTAGAGAAAGCTATCATTAAATCCAAAGCATCTTCACAAAGTGCAGCAGATGTACCTTTACCTCAAAATGTTAGCAAACAGATGTTTTTAAACCAAACCTTCAGATTTTTGAATTGGCTAAATCTAGTTATTAAAATTTATATAACACATATGACCACCTTGCTTTTCATCCGTCTAATGGATTTTGTGCTGCAATGTGTTCACAGAAAAATGTTCATTTTTTTTTTCAACTTTTTTTTTCTTCCCTCAAATATCATTTGCATGAAAACTCAGTCAGTTTTATAACTACTCTGTACATTTTGTAATATCACATATGACATTTACTATAACTTTTTGGTAGTCAATGGCACTTATTTAGAAAGCTTACTCCTTTATTATACTTAAGTGGAAGGTAGAATTAGATCAACATTAAAATGGAGGAGTCCTGATGGTCGTCTAAAATAGCTCTTGTACTGCACTGAAGATGCTACAATTTACAATTATGAGTATATATTTATACATATATATAGATTCTACTTCTTACTGTATATATAAATATATATATATATATATATATATATATATAGCGAGAGAGAGAGAGTTCTGAAATTTGGTTAATATCATTAATACGAGGATTCGGATAATGACCCTTTGTGTACTCACACTGATATAGTTGCTTCAGTCCTGTTGTGGATCTAGGCACCAATGTATTTGAGGTATCATTCATCTACAACAGCCTTGAAGAAGCAAATATGAATATATGTACTTTTGCGAGCAAGATAAGTTAAAAGTCAGACATACTGTGAAACAGAAAGTACACAGAAATACAGTAAAGATACTGAGGGAAAGAAACTCCATATTTCTGATAGGAAAATTATTTTAAACTTAAATTAAATTTAAAGAGGCAAGACATATAAAGAAAACTTTTAGTATATGAACCTTATATTAAGTATTTTTGAGTCCACAATTACAAACTGGAATATTTCTATTTTGATTAAATATAAATTAAATTCATTAGTAATGAGAAAAATTATTACAACAGTAGAAATCTTTGTTTTTTTCCTAAAGACTGCTCTCAGATTTTATGTTACAAAAGCATTTTGACTTAACAGAGAAAAGATCTGAATGGGCTGTGTATAAGCACAGAATTCTGGTAGGAGGAATGAAAAAGAATCTGTTTGTATAACTAAAATGAAGTAAAGCAAAGCAATGTAAATGAGAGGGAATTAAAGAAAAACAGATATGTTCCTTATTATTCATTATTTCTAGGTAACACATTAGCTTTTTTGAGCTAGTAAAGGAACACATGTTTCTTTGTGGAACTGTAACACAGGTCCGATTGGTTCAATCTATTAGACTGAAGGAGCTAAGAGGAGGATGCAGCAAAGTCAGTCAATTGTAGGCAAATTATAGGCAGAGAGTTGCAGGATATGGTGGAACTATATGGTGTTATTTTTGACACCCAGTATTCCTTCCTTCCTTCCTTCCTTCCTTCCTTCCTTCCTTCCTTCCTTCCTTCCTTCCTTCCTTCCTTCCTTCCTT
>JAWLRI010000963.1:6413545-6430468 GCA_034781795.1 Crypturellus tataupa | reverse complement strand
TCCTTCCTTCCGTCCTTCCTTCCTTCCTTCCTTCCTTCCTTCCTTCCTTCCCTCCCTCCTTCCTTATGATTAAAATAAATTCCTATAAATTTATTCTGAAGCACAATCACAGCTGTTAAAAATACCCAGTGGAGTAAAATCTATTATGACAGCATTCAACTGACCCCTGAACTTCACTGACTCCATAAGCAAATTTTTTTAATATATTTTTTAAGTATAGAAGTGAAGTTCCACACAAATCTTAGTCTATGAAGTTTCTTGTTTTTGCCATAATTCCTCAGGGTGAACAATATGTGTAACTGACTTAAAAAGTAGATTTTCATATGTTATTTTTATTCATATTTTAAATTTACATATGTCATAGAGCCATTTACTCTGAAACGTGAAACATTCTCTCAGATCTTTAATAATAAATCTTGATATCCTTTCACCTCCTAGAAATTTCTTACATAAAGGTCTCATTATACTTGGGGCGGGAAAAACCTCTGAAGACATTTCAGGGTAAAATATGGAATGATCATGCAAAAGTGATCAGTAAATCAAAAGAACTATCTGCATGTTTCTTATTAAAAGACTCTTTGAAGTAAAAAGTTTAAAAAGTTTATTTTCCAAAGCAGCATTTTTCCACAGAAACATTTTTTCCACATTTTCCATTTTTCTCATGAAAAACATGGTGTGGTTTCTTCATGCTGCTGTCTTCTTCTTCTGATAAGTCTGTGCTCTTCTATCAGATAGTTCTATGAGAAGTTAGCAAGATCTGTATGTCTTAATAATCTATTTTCTGAATGTACTTTCTTAAGGTACCATCATTTAAAAGTACTGAAGATATCAACAATTCTACTTCTATTCTGCCTGCAGAAATCTAAAAAGATTCTAACATTCTTTATGGTGGTCAGAAAAGTTTGTATACACACCAGATTAAGTTTATGAATAGACCCACCTAATTTAGTGTAATTAATCATAAAAATAGATTCTTGCATACTTGCTGATTTTGTAATGGATATCTGGATTCAATATGGTGGGAGGGATGAAGATTAACTAGAGTGCTTTCTAAATTTCAAACAAAATATTTGCTGATTAAAAGAAATTAAATGAACAAAAAGAAAATCCCAAAGATATTTACCAGCAATTCCTATCCAATTATTTGTTTTATTCAAATTATAATAAACTGCTCCTTCCCCCTTAAAAAAATATATGGAAAGAATTTGTGTAAAGCTATATATTTTTTCATATTCTCAAATAAAAATATATCTGGCTTCAAAAGGACAAGAAAATAAAATGTATGCTATTCTTTTTGTAGGATAAAAATATTTTTTCTTTGGGAAAAATGTGTCTTATTTAAGAGTGTGATAATTTATATTAATCTGTGTTCAGAGGGTAATATGCATCTTCATTGATTAATGCACACAAAAGATTTTTTATGCAACATATATTTCTGTTCTTTCAATAAAATTTAAGGTTATTGTTTTACTGGAAAAAATATATTTAAATTAAAAATAGGTGAAGATGTTGCACACACAAAAATGAAGACTGATGCATAGATAGTATCCTCATAATTTTGACTATTGACTATTTGTTACAAAAAACAACAAAAAAATGTCTTTTATTATACTTATGTCCTGTATTTAATACTACCAATTCCTATTACGGAAAATATTATATTTCTAGGCTGTTCTCCACTTTCATTCTGTTTCTATAGCAACTATTGTAGCTGCAGGTTGTTAAAATGGTATTACAAAGATTATTTAAATCTATTATTATAATCTGACACACGTCACAATATAAAATTATTGATCAGAAGAAATAAAAATGAAAATTTGGTTGTTATTTTGTTATATAAATTTGAGATCAGAAGAGAATATTTTATTTAGATTAAATGTCTGTGTAAATGTTCCAATGGTAGGAGAGTTTATTGTCAAAACTTCTATGACATCTGCTAAAATAAAATAATATAAAAATTAAAGAATGAACTTCGTCATTAAAATCAGATTGAAGAGACTATATACCTGCAACAATGGACACATAGTTTTATGAAACAACTTTTAAACTTCATATGCAAACAAATACTGTGATCAATGATCAGTATAGTGATAATATGATTTGAAATAGTACTTTGGAAGAAGAAATGACAGATTATGCATGATAAATTAAATTTTCAAATGAAATTGATGTGCTTATTAAATATACCAATGTGAAGATCTACTTAAGTAAAATAGCTTCATCTAATTCATGAGCATATAGGATCTCTCTCTCTCTTACTGTTGATGAGCTGTCAAATAAGACAAATTCTTGAGTGAATCAACAGTACAGTGTCTGGTCAAAGAGCTGGACTTGTGCACTGCAGTATTAACCTTAGCACCGAACTGTCCACATAAGCCTAAAAAAAGCCTAAAATTTAGAAACAAGTCAGACCATCAAAACCTATTGGCAAACACTGACTTTTCTTGTCTTTCTGGGCCTGGCCAGAAGATTTATTTCTATATCCTTCTCTTTGAAAATAACTACCAGTTTACTCATTCATCAATTCACATTTCCTTTCTTTATCTATCTCTGCCATTGTGCTCCAGCACAATCACCATACCTTTCTTGTTCTCATTCATGTAGCTTTCTCAGTTGCTAAATAATTTATAAGAAAAAGTGAGATTTTCCTCTCCCTTTAAGCATGGGGACCTATATAAAAATCTACTTCATTCTTTACTACCATCTTTCCTGATCTAAAGATACTTTATTTAAATAATAATAATTAAACAAAAAAAAACAGGAAAAATGTAATCTTTCTAAGAAGAGGCACTTTTCTGTAAGTTTTCTTTAACTTAATGTTGTGATTACTGTGTAAACAAACCTATTCAAAATTTGAATTTGAATATCGCTATTTCTTTTCAGAAAGCTGAAATATCAGATGGTTACATACTCCATATAATTCATATATAAATATCTGCCAAATTAAGATGCAGATATTAAAAATATCTTCCAGCCTTTTTCTTTATTTTTTCTTTTTATCAGAACCAAAATGACTATTTTTATACATTACTTCATAAATACTTAAGGTCATTATCTGTTAAGCATGGTGGAGTCTATTCAATGATGTCCACAGGAAAGTACCCATTCAAACACACATGATGTTCGATCATCTTAGGCACCATTTTCCACTCACTTTGCAACTGTTCCAAGAGAATAGTATTCTGTACTTAAAGATCCAGGTCAATGATGGTGCTTCTGAATATTATCTTCTGCAGCAAAGAAAGGCATTTCCTATCACAGGACTGATGTTCTTTGTAACATAGAAGTTTACCTAACTTGTTCACATGCTGATCACAAAAAGGAAACCTTGCACATGGAGATCATTGATGGTTTGTAAAAAAAAAAAAAAAAATGCACATATGATAATTTCCAGCGACCATGATGTGCAATCAGAATTTTTTTCATTTAATAAAGAGTAATTTTGCAGAAAATCAGGAAGATTGTATTCTTGATAAATCACTTGCAAATCAATGCAATGTCCCTATTCTTTATCGTACCTATATTTGTAGTTCCTGCTAAAATTCCTAAACTTGGAATTATCTCAATTTCTTAAAGATGGAAATGATACATGAATAATTCACAATAAGCAAGAATTAATACAGATAGGTTCATACCTTAGTCTGACTAGGTCTGTCAGAAAAGATGTGGAAATCTTTTTTTTACCTGCTGATTTAGTAGGTTACCTTCTAATGGTCCCTTCCATTTTCAAAAACCTGTAAATTTCTGTGGATGAGGGTTCAAGATAAAGGGGATCTTCTGGTACTCTAGGTCCCTGCCCTAATAGAGCCTTCTCTATTTTCAGTGGAGTGACTGCCACAGGCATGGGACACAGAATTGTTTCTGGGCTGATTCTATACCAATCCTACCCAAGAAGAAGGTAAAAGAAGAGAAATATGTCAGGATTCACTTCAACAGTTTTTTCTTTTCATGTACTTAAAAAGGAGAGTAACACCTTGAACAAATTAGAATTCCATTAAAAAATGGATGCCCATTAGCTTTCTGCAGTAAAACTTAGAAATTAATTTTCACAGAGGCATGACTTCTGCAGGTATTCCCTATCATGGTTTGTCATAACCATCTAGGGTTCTTCATAGAAAAAGTGACTGTAAAAAGGCACTCCTGAAGATGTACCAGTATAAATCCGAACAGACTAGTGTGAATGCTGTCTGATCGCAAAAACTATCTGATCCTCAAAACCCAGAAAGATAAAAATATAACTGTACAGTGGGAAAGAAAACAAACGAACAAACAAACCAACTTTCAGTAAAAGCTATTTCATTTAGCTTGATAAAACTTCGAAGAAAAGGGCCAAAAATTTTCCAGCTTAACAGACAAGTTTACATAATTGTCCACTATTTTTATTACAACACAGTTCTTAAAGGGATTAAAGAAAACACAAAAAACATGATTAATAAACTTTCTATTCTTCTCATTCACAAAATATTAACTGGTTAAAATGTTAAACATTAAGCAAGTAGTTACTTAAATGACAAACAGAGAAAATTTGTGTCCCTACAAATTTGCATAGTGAACAATTAATGCCCAAGAAGTAAATATGGAGTAAATATGGAGTAGAGTAGCAATCGTAGTGAGTTTCTTACTTGGCCTCCATGTTATTTCAGAAGGCGTGATTTCATGTTACACTATTGATTTAATTAGATCTATTAAAATCTGATTGCTTAACATTATCAGGTTTACAGAAACTTCAATTCATTTTGAGAAAGAGGGAAGAGTTTTAATAAAATGGCTAGTATATCAAGAAGTTATTTATGGAGAAGACCACACAAAATGTGATTATAAAACTAGAATTAAAATCCATATCCTCTTCTGTATTTTAGGATGTTACTAAAAACAGAGATATGATTTTTTTTTTTTAAATCGGACAAGAAAGGCTAAAATAAAGTTACACAATGTAACTTCTTTCATCCAAACTTAATGTCCAATGAAATAGCTCTTTATCAAATCATAAACATAAAATGTTGGGAGCTTGCTAGTCAGCCTTTAATTCTGAGCCTAACAGGCATGTGACAAGGAGTTTGCAAGCCTTCCACCATTAGAGATCTGAACTGAGATAAGAGTTTTCATTATAGGTACTCGCTACTCATTCTTCTGGGCCCACATTACAGACTAATGGAAAGAAAAGCATTACAATACAAAAGGATCCCTCAGATATTAAACAAATATTCCACTGTTAGCCAATAGAAGGTTGAAAAATAAAATAGGATAACATATAAATTACCTTCAGCATGTTCCCATAAAAATGGATGTTGTAGACACTGTAGCTAAAATGTGACCATAACCAGAGGTAAAAGTAGAACTGAAGTCATTTTTTACTTAACAATTATGCTAATTTTTAGCTTGTTACCATACTGAGTTTTTATGATGTAAAACAAAAAGCCCTCAAGTTTGTTTTAATAAATGATTGAAGCACTAAAATAAAATAAATAAATATATATATTTTCATCTTTTATTGATTAAAAATAATAACGGCTTTAATGAAAATCATATATTCTATAATATTTGGGGAATCACATTTCAATTTCATCAGTATTCTTTTAAAACTTTTCTGCCTATTTCTATCTTATATGCTCTTTGTACTAATCAATCTAGTACTGAAATTCCAATCAGTGTGGCATTTTAAAAGAGAGATTCAGATTAACACCATTCCAGGACATCTGTTCTGGTTGAAATAAATTGAACATAATATAATTCCAAATGCAAAACAGTCTTAACATAATACTTTACTTAAGGATTAAAATCAGAAAATTCACATTTTCATGCAAGACAGCCCTAAGGAGACAATGTTAATATTTCATCTTACAAGAGGGTACATTCTTCCTATATTCTCCATTCTTCCAATATGCAGAAATGGGTATGTGTCCAAATTATTATCAGCATATAAATTTTCATTAATTCCTTCCCAAAACATATTTTGAGGTAAGGCAAGAATTTAGCATTTGTTTCAAAACTGGAGGATTGTTTCAAATACTAACTGTACTTTTGATATTGTGCTAAGGAAAAAAAATTCCCCTTGTAACTTTCAGCAGTTTTTTAAGCAGTTTTTTTTAGGTAGGTATTTACACTGAGTTGTGTGCTTCAGCTCATGTTATAATCAATAGATAGTCAACACAATATCTGACTGAGCTTAAGTGTCGTATTCAGTTGTTCAGCCATAAGCATCTATTGATGTTCAATATGACCCAAGATATTCTAGTCTTGAGGACTAGTTTCTGTGGGCTGAAATATATTGCAGAGGCTCTATGGAATATCTTCTCGTTTAGCATGATTATGTCACCTGCACTGGTGCTAGTGATTGTCTCAAGTGGCTCTATGTGCTTGGTGGAATCAGGACCTTTGAAAACAATTCAACTGTTTTCAACAGGTACCTGCGTCCCCTTCACTGTTAATACCATCTGAGGTAATTTGAGCATAATTCCAGCATAGGTTTATGAAAGGGAATGATATCCATATAAGATTGTCATACCTGAAATAAGACCAGGGAGATATGCACACCCTTATACAGCAACAAATAGAAGGTAGGCAGGATAGGCTAAGGAGTCACAAATAACACTGGAAATCCATGGTAACTTGGGCAAGTGAATCAAACTCTAGCTGACTAATGAGGTTTAGGTTCCACTGAATATGTTGAACAAATCTCCATAGAACATAATTGGGTTTTCATCTTTGGTAATGACCTTACATAACCACATGAGCTTTTTTCTTAGCTCAAAAACTAAGGCCATCCATTGCTTCATCATATCACAAAATTGTAACCTCTCAAGTAAGGAAAATATTTTCTTTATTTCCTCTGCTCATCTAAAAAAATAAAATAAAAATCTTCCCTCTTTCTACCCTCACCAAATTATAATAATAATAGAGGAATGTTTCAGGCTCTTCAGAAGCCAGTATATCTACTGTTGTGTAGGATTAAATACTAGCTAGTGTAAATTTCATAGCATAAATATAAACTAATATCTACTTAAATGCAAGTTCAAAGTGCCAATTTTATAGTAATAAAAATCAGTGAAAATTTGTTTTCTCATGGATGGTGAGACACACAACATTCAATGGAACCATCATCACAAAGATAGAACAATAAAAATGTCATATTTTGCATAAAACTAGATTAGTGTCAGTAGCTGCAGGATTTTATGAATGATTTGGCAGTTTAACTTTTACTCTGAAGCAAAATTAAGACATCTAGATCTATCTTCCACAGAAACTTTTTGATGTGAAAGCTAGCAGCAACTACCAAAACAATCTGAATTAACAGGTCAAAAAGACCAAGAATAAAATCAAAATATTGTTTTCATTATTTTTAGTTTATTTTTGTTTGTTTCTTATACTGTCAAATATTAATAAAAGAGAAAGAATTTATAAAATTATATTGCAAATTCCTTTTGAATAGAACTTAATATGCAAAGGAAAAATGTAACAAAAATGTGTATTTATATTTAAATTTAATATTTAAAGCAGAGCCTATTAAGATATTTTGATCTATTATATTTTTGTATCTAATTGGTAACCACTCCATATGACAGTAGGCAGACTGCATTCTATTCTGATTCAATCATCACCAAAGTGAAGGAAAAACTGAAGGAGAACTCAGGAAGAGCAAAACAAAAAACAAAACAAAGGAAACATAAACAATTAGCTTTTGAGGGATTATGCTACAGCAAAAGAAAGAACAACACCAAGAGGTAACCAAGGGGATAATTCTTTCAGAATACAGTGCTGAGTTGTATTCCTAGCAACCTTTTGTGCCTTTGAAAATTTTCTTCATAAGATTCAAGGGTAAAGATTTGTTTAAGGTGATGGAAGGCAATGGAAGCTCATTTATATTCGTGGCACAGAAAACTACTACTGTAGGCAGTGGAACAGCCATTGCTTAGTCTTTTAGAATGGATTAAGTGCAACACTAAAAAATGTGCTCTTTGAAATAATCCTGTATTGGCAGGAAGATGTGCTGTAATTATGTAGTATGTGTGCCTGTATCTGATGGAGAGGACATCCTTCATGTTCCAAATGACTAAGCTCTCAGATTTCTTTCCTCTTCTTAAAGCTTAGTCAATTTTAATTACTAAAACTTGGCTTGATGTCAGTCCTTATCATGGGACCAACACAGTATAAGTTCAATCTTTTGGCAAAAAGGCCAAGAATCTTCCCTGCATCCTCAAGATGTGTTTTGTAATGCTGAAATTTTACTTCATTAATTCTTTCACATTTGTTGCCCAGAAGGAACAATTCATGAAGGTGTATATGAATATCTCAGGCCAGTGAAATTTAAAAAAAAAGGATTCTTGTTTCTACTATAAGGATCAGGAGATTCCATCATATTTTTCTTTTCTGCTAAGGTTTGACACCCATGGGGGAATTCCATTGAAAAGTCTGCAAACCAAAATTCTATTGAAAAAAGAAATTCCCAGGACTCGCCTGGAAAGTTCTTGAGGACTCATGGTATGTAACTAGCATGAATTTACTACCAAAGGTGGTGTTAGGATGGATCTAAAGGATTTTTAAAGAATCTATAATCTACTTTGTAGCCAAGCCCTTGTCTGTCACTGAATATTGTCATAAATGAGAGAACAACCTTAAATGTCAGTATAAGATGGGGTGTTCTTTCCTGATGATGTCTTCAAATAATATAACTTATATTCTAACTTCAAATTCATCAGTTTTCAGGAAAAAATATCTGTTGAAAATTGAACTTTCTTAATCCTGCGTTGCAGTTCCTAGTTCACATCAAGCTTCTTGTAATGGTGGTTTTGGCAAGGGTGAGGTGGTGCAATGAGGTGGGTTGGAGAAACTAGTTTAAAGTTTCCAAATACAATCTTACAGGATTTTATGAAGAGGGGCTTTTTCCACTTGCTACCCATAATCCAATTATTCTGTAATTGGAGTATACAGTAGTGATCTAGTTTTGACATGATCAAGAGAAAATGCTTTCAGGATCTTTTTACAATTTACCAAATATATGTAAATAATATTAAGTAGAACAACTTTTTAAATAGATTATTCTAAACTCATGGAGTTTTATTTTAAACTTAATCGACTATTATCTTACTAACTTTTTAATATTCATAGAATCTTAGAATCATAAAAGTTGGAAGGGACCTTTACACGTCATCTAGTCCAACTCCCCTGCACAAGCATGTTAAAAATCATCATGTTAAAAATGTTGTTGTTTATTAAATGGCTGAATGTCATCCTCCATCACCTTCCTTTACCCAACGCAATCAAAAAGAAAAAAGAAATTACGGAGTATTACTGAAATGTTCTGTTACAGACTGTTCACAAATGGGAGTATTGTCATTTTTTCATGAATCCCCTAGGTCACTTAATTTAAGGTAAATTTTCCCAAATTATTTACTAAATATTCATTTAGTAAAATTAGCAATTCTTGTTTTGATTAATGAGCTTTATGATTATTTCTTAATTGATATAACAAAAAAATGTACAGAGAAAGCCAAGAAACCAACAATAGCAGAATCTGGGGAGAAGTTCTATACCACAAGAGATAAAACCAGTAAAGAAACTACAGATCAGAAATGGGTATCCAGGAAGGGATTTTGTCAGTGTCTAGAGGCCATATAAAACCAGAGGCATAGTGCAATCATTATGCGTCTTCTCCAAAAAATCTGACAGCACACTATGAAGAGAAATATTATAAAACAAAAAGCCTTTACTCAAAGCAGCATATTTTAAATATGGGACTCATTTTTATAAAACATTTTGAATAAAAAAATAAGCTCAAAAAGACGAAAGATTTAAAAGGAATAGCTCTGTGGATATCAGTAATTCAGCAGCCCTGACCACTGATTGCCAAAATGATGCACTAGGGAAGATTGTTCTCTCTATGAGGAATATATCACGTTTCTTATACAGCACCCCAGACACTCACTTCTGGTCACTATTGGCTTTTTAATACTGGATTTTTGGTCTGACTTATTAAAGCAGTTCTCTCATTCTTATCAAAAAAATAATGAAAGCAGAACTAATAAGTGTTGTATATTTTATTCAAGTAGAAAGATATCTTGCATGCATCAGCTTTTTCAGCAGATTTTATTTTCCAAAGTGTCAGTGTTTGTGGTGTGTGTGAAAAAATAAATTCAAACAAAACAAAACAAAACCCTTCATAACAGAGCTGCCCAACTTTCAGTGGTTATATTGCAATAATGTAGAATATTATCATCAATTTCACCTCTTCCTAGATCTAAGACACTCATGGATAAAAATGCATATCTTGACCTATACACTCATTCATCCATAGTTTTTACTTCTGAACAAAAAGATGATTAAAAAAAACTTATAAAAACTTTTAATGTGAACAATACAGCATTTATGCTAAATTATAGCTCATAATGAATTTCCACGTCTAGGTTGCAAAGCAGTGACAACAGAAGGGATACTAAGGAAATTCAGGTGGATTCTTAGCACTAACAGTATGCCCAATGCCCCTGCAAACAGTTTTTTTTTTCCTATTAATAAGATACACAGAAACCCTCCTCTTCTACAGCCAATAAAGTGCAATGACAGATATTACTGATTTGTACTTCCATGCACTAGCACACCCTGCTTTGTAGGCATCTGGACAATCCTGTGCATATGTGGATGTCATCATTTTCACCTTTCTTGTGCTCAGGGCAAAACAGAGAGTCAGAATGTCACTTTACTCTCTTAATCTTCACCATATGCCTTGTTTTATTCTGTTATTAGTGTTCTCATTAGCTTTTCCAAGTAAGCTATATAAATAGTTAAAGGCAACAACTGAATTGGAAGAAAAAAAAAAAACTCCACAGAGGATGCAGGAAAACAGAAGCAATTTCAAGGGAGCTAGAGCATTATTTACTAGGACGGCAATAGAGTCAGCGCAGACAGAAACAGCTTCCAAATGTGACCAGTGAGGCAAGCTAGACCTTAAATAACAATTGTGCCTTGCTGCAGGAAGAGTTTCCAATTCTAAATGTGACCACTGAGACAAGTTAGATCTTAAACAACCCTTATGTCTCTCTGTTGAGATGATCAATCAATGTTTAAAGGAAACTTGTTTACAAATCTCATAGTGACAGAATTAATTGTGGTACCATTAGCCTATAACTCTAATGGCACTTTACAGCAAAATACTACATGCAATTGTAAACAGATCTGATAGTTTCCAAAGTTTAAAGAGGGAAACTCTTTTTCTACCTGTTCTTACCTATAAAAAACAAGCAATATTTGACTTCTCATCAATTTAGCTTTTTATTAAGAAAAAAGTAAACAACAGTAGATTAATGTCTTTGAAAGGAATAACTCAAAAATGATAGTCAATTCTAACAGAGATCCCTTCCTTATACCTCGTTCTAGGTGCTTTCAAATTTCTCAGATTCTATATTGTTCCCCCTTCAATATCTTATGTGGTCAAATGAGGAAAACCTTTTTCATTCTTTCAGCTCCCAGAGAGGCTTAGGAGTTGCTCACCTCACTAATAGTCACCAGCTCTTCTCAGAAAATTCCACTCAGGCTTTGTGCTACACGAATCATATGTTTACTTTTTACTACACATTGATTCCTAAATTTTAGACATCCCAAGACATGACCAATTTTTCAATAAGTACTTGTCTCCTCCTCCCTTGTTTCTAGAGAATTCATCTCTAGAGAATTTGAGGACTCACACATTCAGCAGTCAGACAGAGGAAACAATCTTCTCTCTCTGCTGCCTACTCACTCACCTGCCTCCTTTAATAACAAACTCGGGAGCAAGCAAATTAGATTTTTCTATCATGTGTCAGAATGATACAAGTGTACTTGCACCCAGGGCAAGGCAATTTATATTACTGAAAAAAATCTCACTACTGTTACATTAATGTTACAAGACACAGATGTGTACATACAAGTTGTATACAAGATGTTTAGGAAGAGAAAATATTTCTGTGAATTTGCAGAGTACCATAAATTGTGTCTGCAAAATTGCAGATATAGCTTTCTACTGTCATGTTAAAAAACACCATAATATGTTCTTGTCACCCAAAGTCTATTGCAAAAGTACGGTGCATTACATATCATTGTATTATATACTGTTGCTTTTATTGTAGTACATTCCTGAAACATTGTTTTGATAAACTTAAGCAATCCAAAGATGAATAAAATAATGGTAGGATCAAGAATTATGCTGAACAATAGACATTTACATGAGGATCTCTTCCTCTTCCTGTTCCCTGTAATTCCATGTATTAAATAACAATTAACTCACTGATATAATGGAAATGAACATGTTTGTATTATATTTTTGGATAAAAAAGACTTTTTATAAGTTATGACATAGTGTTGGTAATGATAATGATAGTAACAACAAATGGTAATGGTAATAAATATTTTTAATATCTTTCCTGAATCCCTTCTATAGATATCACATTTATAGAAACTCCTCCAAACTGTAAAGTCTTGGTAAGAGACTGAAAATATTTTATTAAAATATTTGTGGTCACATGACAAACAGAAAACCTCCACAACCCACTGTATTGCTGAGAACCATATCACTTGCATTAACTACATGCAAATATTGCTCGCTTATACCTTCCAGGGTGCCACTGAGGTAAGCAAAGTTGCAAGGGCATTGCAGGTCTGTCAAGAAGGATCAGAAATATCAGTAATAAAACATAAATAAATTAAGATTTCCCTAGCATATAAAATACCAATAAGTGTAAAGGTCAGATTTTTGCTCTGGTCATATCTCTCAAAAAGAAACAAGAAGTTTTTCCAGGAATAACAATACAAGAATAATGCACATTTCTATTGACATAGAAGGTTAATAAGGTTTGAAAGAAAGAAGGTTGTTTTCTGCAACTCAGAAAAGAATGAAGTTTAGCTGCTGAAAATAACACATTGACATATACTCATTAGGTCATTTATTAAAGTTACTTCTATATAACTTGCTTAGTTTCTTCTCAGAAATAAAACTCTTTTTTTTTTTTTTTTTCAATTGACGGTAAAAGCAACTGCTTAAAACAGCTAATTTAAACTTATATAAATATACAAATTTTTGGTGGCAGGATTGCTTTTTTATATGTTTTGTTTTACTTACCTATCTTTCTACCTTCTTTTTTCATACTGCTAATAAGACTGTCTCTCCTGAGATATATTATTGCACCGTAAAACAATCCCTAAAGACATTTGTGACAAAATAGCACAACATATTTTTGTTTCATCTTGTTCTTTCAGAAGAACAAGGCTGAAGGTATGATATGTTATGGTATAGAAATTCTTGCCCGTTGCTCCTTTTGTACTTGACTAAAAATAAAAAGAACTTTTCTAAGCTAAAGAGAGAAATCAGTCTTGCTTGCCCTTCTCTAGATATTACTGAGGCTGTTTTGTCTATCTATATTTTAAAAGGCCCCTTATGAATCTAAGTTGCACTTTCAGTGTATTCCCTTTCACTGAAATAGTCAAAAAAGAAAATAATGCCACAGGACAACAGACGAAGTACAGATGAGGTTTACCTTTGCTTGCTCTTCGACCTCCGAGTATAAGTATTTGTAATTTGTAGTGTTTTTTTTTAAAGAAAAACTATTAATTATTATTTTCTATGCATGCTTCTCTTGCTTCTTGACTTGAAATAAGAATTAACTTTTATAACTTAACGATAACCTTACATTCGCTGTTCATTTCTTACTCGTAGCTAAGAAAGCATTTTTTCTCTGTATCTTTGAGAAGATAGCTAATGGCCTCATTACTTTATCCCACACCAGCTGAGGATGTTAGGATTATTGTTTTTCCTAATAAATTTGGCTACAGCTAAATCTTAGTGGTAATACTGCAAAACTGTTTATACGTAACATGAAAATAGTGCACACTGACCTACAGTTTGGCTAAGTAATGATTATCTCCAAGTAAAGCAGTGCTACTTCTTTCTCCTGAGGAAGATGAAAAAACATAGGGATAAGTTACAGTTATGTTGTCTTCTTCTACTCATCCCACAGTGAGATCCCTCATGTTTTCTTGCAGTGAGATGCTGCAGCATCAATGTTTGGTTTTCAGTATTATCATATGGTAAATAGAACAATGTTATACTTAAAAAAAAATCTTTACTTGATTGATCAATAATGTATTTCATGATAATGGTTGTTTTTTTCACATTATCAATCTGTTTGACTATATATTCCATGCAGTTACTCCTTAATAATCATATCCTAATAAAGTACAGTTTCTAGTCATTGACTGAAAGAATTATATTTCATGACAAGACTGAATTTGTTCAAAATGACTCCTGTTCCTGCTTTTGCCACCTTGTACAATCTGTCTGATCTGCTGACTGACCTTTTCAACAACAAAACTGAATTTTAGGTCTGGCATGATTAGCTGACCAGAACAAGCCCAGCCACTGCAGTCAGTGAACTGAAGTACTTGACAGCTAGGCACCATAAAAACAAAGGCACTGCATAAGGGAGAAGGACTATATCAGAATTATATCTTGCCAACAAAATGGATTGGATCCTGGAAATCCCTCCATTTTATGAGACAATATCAGGAAATAGATCATATATAGAGATATACAGGATGATATAACATTCCTTGTATTGAAGAACATTTAGTGAACAATGCAGACATAAACATTAGAAAATGTACTAGATATCTGTGGTGAAATCTCTCATGACAGAGGAGAAAGACTCCAATACCATAGTTTATTAAGCTAGATAAATTCACTTTCATAACTAACACTCTTGAATTGCTATTTTACAAAATGCCGTTGTATAACTTCTTTCTTAAACAAGTTATTCTTGCTAAGATAAATACGTATAATTGACTACTTTCAAAACAGATGTTTGAGCAATAGATATCTTATGCAGTTTTCTTGAAGAATGTAATAAAAATATAGCAATAATAAAAATTTGCCTTGCATGTTAAAATATGTCTTTAATTGACAGTTTAGTGCAGATGGCTTGTCATGTATTTACACACTACATCATCTTACTGAGTTGGCATATGGTGAATAAACTCCAACTGGTGTATGCCCAAGGAACTTCCACAGCTGTTGCAAAGATCATCATCAGCTCTGAGAAAGGCATGCATAAATGCAGAGATGGCAAAAATAAATGTCCAAACAGATTTTAGAATATAGTGAGCATTTTTTTCTCTGTATATTTCACACTTCTCCCACACTTTAAGGTGTGCTCTGAATACCTATTTCAAAGGAAAGAAAAGAAACTTCTTATACTGTAGCATGGACATTTCTAACTCTAAATGAGCATAAAATAAGCATAAGATTCTTCTAAAGTACAATAAAATTTTGATTGCTTTTTCATTACAAATAAAATTTTACTGCTGTATATTTGCTTTAAAGATCAAAATTAAAAATTTTTAAGTAACTTCTGCTTTTGAGGGAGTTTTAGTTTCTAAGACAAAAGAAATGGTTTCCTCAAAACTACAAAATCTTTGAATAGTGTGTTCTGCTGTTCAATGCCTTCATGTCTAGCTGTGGCACAGAATGATAAACAAAACTGACAGCTTGACACCTTGCCTTTACTTTTTTCTCTGAACAATTATGTTAGTTAAAGTTAGGTTAAAAATACTCTGGGATAGTAAAGAATAAGCAATTCCATGGACATCACTATGGTTTTATAACATCATTGTGCTAGTTCAGATGAGAGATTATGTTGCTCTGTACAATGAGATGATATTAAAAACATATTTCTCATTCACATGTATAAGAGGATTGCATAGATAGCAAAGGTTCTCAGAGTTAAGCTGACATATTTGAATGGTAAACCTCTGATTTCTCCTTTTCACTATTTTGCCTTTGTTGAGGCAAGAGGATTTTAAAGAACACCTATTGACAAGCAGAGTGAAAGTAGGACAGCAATAAACCTCAAGTTTTCATATCTTTCATTTCACCTATCTCAATTGAGCAAACTCTCTATGTTCTTCCTGTATTGAATTTTTGAAGAGAAACCAAGAATTCATAGAGAAAGCTGTGAATCCTCTTAAACTAACCAATATCCATTCTTGTAGCTATTTTCCTCCAGGAGGCATGGAAGATCATGGACCAAATACCCTAATATAAAGAAGAGAGATGAACTCAGATACACTACAATCTAAATGAGAGTACTAATTATCTTGTTAAACATCTCTTATGAAGGAGACTGATTTTGCAGATAACGATATTCACTGGAGGATGTTAAATAAGATGCCAAGATGAAAGTAGAGACTTGAACCTACTCATTCTAAAATTCTTATTATGAATGTCTTTAACAGAAAGAAATGAGAATAGAGTATTTCTTTGCCATTTTGCAAAGATATGGAAGAAATTATATTCAACATGTAAGGATTTACCAAAAAGTAGAAAATTTTCCTGAGGCAGGAAAGCTGTTTCACCTCCCATGTCTAATAAACTACAATCCTTTACTCATTGATGTAACATCATGCCATCAGTGCAGTGAGTCATAAATTATCTAATGATTAATTCATAATGAAAAAGAATTTCTTTACTGTGTTTTGCATCTCACAATTACTGTTTGTCCAAATCATGTATTTGAATAGTTTATCAATTTCTTTCTGTCATAAATACTGTTTTCCATCATCTACCCTCCAAGACAGTAGGACTATCCTTTGTGTCTAAAAAAACAAAAAATATACCTGACCTGAAAGATTGTTGTACTGTCTCTTTTAAAGCCTTGGAAACTATGGAGACTCAGAAATCATTATTCTCTCATCACTTATCAGGCGTGCCTTAAGTCTAAACTTTGACTTTAATATAGTTGCATTTCGTATACTGCTTGGCCTGATTATTATGCAGTTCTAGTTCTTTGTCAAAATATTTCTTCTGTCATGAATCTTCTCCAAAAAAAAGTAATTAGAATCATAGAATCATAGAATCATAGAATGCCTAAGGTTGGAAGGGACCTCTAGAGGTCATCTAGTCCAACC
>JAWLRI010000963.1:6378181-6392235 GCA_034781795.1 Crypturellus tataupa | reverse complement strand
GAAAAGAAAAGAAAAGAAAAGAAAAGAAAAGAAAAGAAAAGAAAAGAAAAGAAAAGAAAAGAAAAGAAAAGAAAATGTACAACTTGCTTTTGTAGACAAAATACCCATTTTGATTTACTTTTGTTGTTGTTGAAGCCACATTTGGCTAAATATGCATAATACTTTAAGAAATGTCATGATTAATCCTTCAGAAAAGGCATCTAAGAATCAGATAAGAATGTAGTTGCTTATGAGCAATGTGCCACATGGAGCATAATTTTAATACTACTTTTTGCCTTTTGTCAATGAAAATTAAACATTAAAGAATAGTTAATGGATTTTTTTTTTTCTCTTCAAAATGCATATAGAGTTATGGGAATAATTCCCATCTATCCAGGTGACAGCACTCATGGTTTCCTAAAGAAAAGTATATACTACTGTCAAGTGTAATTTATCAGAGACTTCAAGATATTCTAAAAGTGACTAAGCACCAAGCTTTAGATAACTGACTGCCATTGATTAGGTGCTGGTGTGAGGTTTGGCAAGCAGAACAGACCATTAGAAATTACTGGATATGACCCAAGAAACTGCTGCATGTGATAGATGGCAGTGTGAGAAACTCTCAAAAGTTACAGATAGTGCTGTGTGAGAAGGCTGGATTTCACACGTGGTTAATAGGGAGTTAGATAAGAAACAGCTGAACCTCACAGTTGGAAGAGAGCACTGGGAACCTCCCAAGGAGCATAATTTTACAATAAGTAACCCTGGTAACCTTGGTATCCACATCATATACAGCTGAGATTAACTAGGTACCAGAAATACCAAATTTGGGTATGGAAATTCAAAAATTGGGGCCAAGGGAGAAAATTAACTGAGGTCATTTAATTGTGAGGAGACTGAGACAGGAACAGGAAGCAATGAAGGCAGCAGAGACTGATCAGGAAATTGGAAAGGGAATCATAATATATGCAAAAAGTTGTCAGGATTCTGCAGGGATATCTGTCAGGCTGCCCTGCACTTGGTCATCACAGCTGGAGTAGAACACTAACCCAAACCTGCGTTTGTGATAAGAAGGACCCAAAGAGGATGGGCAGAAGAAGATAAGAAGGACCCAAAGAGAGTGGCATGTGTACACTCAGAACAGTCAGATGAACAGGGTCAGCATCCTAGGATTAGTGGGTCAGTTTGCAGCAGCTTCCCATGCTTTGTAATATTTGGTGGATTTGGCAGGATCTTCTTCAAGACTCATAACACAAAGCCCTACCTACTTCATGCACAGCACATTCATTGTCGTGTTTTCTGAGAAGCACATCACCACCAGCCCTAAGAGATGATCACCTTGGAGATACTCTGGCACTTGGAAGTCTCCTCGTAACTGCCTACAAGTTGTTTTTGAAGCACCGGATTTTTACAGTGCTAAGTGTGTGATCAAGATTCCTTTTGCTTTGATCATCCTTCAACTTATCACTTTAGGAGACAACCTCTATCCAGAGCAGGCATTGTGTAAATGTTGTATAAATTTTAAAGAGTTTAGAACTCTGAGATTTGACCCCATTGGTAATGAAAAAAAAAAAAAAAAAAAAAAAAATATTGGAAATTGCAAAGAAAATGCAGGTAGCTATTCCAAGAAACATAATATACTGGAAGAGGCAATTTATATCCTTGTACTACAGGGTACAAAAAAGCTACAGCAAAACGGACATTACTGCTACATTGTTGAGTGAATAGGCAACAAACTGTTAAAATGAAAATGGTAGAGGCACTGAATAGAAGTGAGATGCTGTCTAGGGCTTTGGCACCCATCTCCGAGTGTGAGTCGGTGAGAAGGAAACCCAGGATTAGCCATCTGTAAGAGATCACTTAGCAGCTTGGGCCTCCCCCACACATCACACATACGGCATACAGACTTTTCCCAAAGGCTGAGGTGCAAAGGAATCTGTCGTGAGGTAGGGATATCTTGATATTTCTACACAGGTTAGCATCCTGAAAATAATCCATCACAAGAGTTATTAGGAATTAATAATAATAAAGAAAGAAAGAAGTAGATAAATAAATAAAAGAGAATAGGGAGAGAAGAAAAGGTTAGGGATTCTTTCTCACTTGAACAAAAAGAGTTTCTAAAAATAATAATATCAAAATTAGTTTAATTCAGTCTAATACTTCAGCAAATATTTATTTTAAATAGAAATCTGGATTTGGGTGGTTGTTGTGAGACATATTTTAACATATTTATTTCTCTACACCTCCTGACAAACAGTGGGTTAAAGAAAAACCCAGATAATTATCTATTGTGTAAACTGCATGGTATTATGAAAGAGTAAAAAGCTTTATTTGGATAAGCATTCAGGAAAAGTTGTTTGCTTATTTCTAAAAAGTCAAAAGACAAAAAAAAAAATTTATAAAGCTTGGATGAATTTTGTGTACTATTTCAATGTCAAGAAGTATTCCTAAGCATTTCTGATTTTGTTCATAGGATTATTCTATTTTTAACTGTTCAGCATATTACTATACAATTATTCTAGCAGTTTAAAGAAAAATGACAGAATTTAAGGATTCTAAAAATTTAGAGTATTGAGATAAGATAATTTATTTTCTTACTAGCTGACTTATAATAAACCTCATCATTACTGAATAAGTCTAATACTGCCATTTCTGACATTCACAGGTACTATAATTTGGAAGTATTGACTGTTTACTTCATATGCCAAATGTAAATTGCTGTTGATGGTTCACTGGGCCTGTTCTACTTCTATAACATTACTAGAAATCTATGCGTTTTGGGATACTTTTATTTTATTTCTTTCTATCTTTCTCTTTTTTTTAGCCAGGTGACACAAAATTAATGCAGTGATAATAAGAAAAATAAATGGATAAATGCAGTAGGCATTTTTCTTTGGAATTTTCAGCTTTCAGTTAAGTACTAGAAGGAGCTACTGGATACTCAGTTTATGATACCTCTGCCTTTGGAGTCAAATAATGTATTTGATAACCATCTATCAGAAACAGTTTAGATATATTTGACCTGGCTTAGTGTAAAGGAAGAAATCTTTTGAAATCCCTACCTTTCAATGAAATACATCAGTTACAAAAGTCTGGTTAAAACTCTTCTGAAATACCGGTCAGCACAGGCACACAGAATGCTATGCTTGTACAGATAGACACGCTCTATTTCTTCAGCTATTCCATTTCATTTCACAAGGATGACATAACATCGACCTGCAAAAATCATGATCAAGTGTCATGCTTATGAATCAAAGAGATATTCAGAAACACCAAATTTAAAAATTTCTAGCTAATAATTACTTCTAACTTCTTTAAGTTCTTCACCAAAAACAACCAGTAGAAGGAAGACTTTGTCGTAATCTGGACAAAGTTCTGACTTGGGGCAAACTCCTGTCCTGGGTCTGCTGCTCTGTGCTGGACCCAAGTCAGCACCTGCCTGTTGTGGAACAAGCTGGAGAAAACAGCAGGTTCCTAGCTACAAGTTTCAAATCCAGAATGTTTGCTGCAATCTTTGCATGAGATTTTGGCTCTCATTTGGTTTGAGCGGAGTAAGGTTCTTTGGGATAGCTTTATTACAAGTCTCTTTCCAGCATACCGTTGGAAAGTACACTGAAGGACCTTAGCGTATATAAACACTAAAAATAAACTTTTAATTTGGTGGTAGTGAGAATCCAATTTAGTTTACTATTCATTGTAAAGATTTACTAAATTGTCTTGAGAGACCAGCTCAGCATGCAAAGATCAAAGGGTCTGAATAGCTTGCTTTAAATAACTGCTTATTTTCTCTGACTCATTTTTCGTATTATTATTATAGTTATTTTCTCATATTGCTTTATTCATCTGGGTTTTATTCCTTTCTGCTTTTTTTTTTCTGTTACTTTAACTCTGCTAATTTGAAGTAGTCTTATGCATAAAGTTTCATTTTGTTTTTTTCTGTCTTTTCTCTTATGCTGCCTTTATCATTTTACATGTCATGTGCAAAAGGATTATAGAAACTTTTCTGCTTCCTAGTTAGCAATATTTCTAGTTAGCCCAGCCCAAGACCTACACACATGTGTACTACCTTGCCTTGTAATTAGGTGTGCTTTGGCAGTTTGTCATCAGGTAATCCAAAACCTTGATATGTCATTCCCAGTTCCTCCATCCTTCCATGTCTGTCCTGTGATCCAATGTGTAAGTTTTCATTACTAGGTGAGAAAATAGTTTATTAATGTGTCTAAGGTTGGTGAGATGTAGACAACAAAAATATATCAACCACATTTAGATGTAATGTATATGGATGTGCCATTCCTTTATGTGTTAGAGAAACTAAGCATAGTCAAGGGAAATTTTGTCACCATTCATAAAAACGGTGTCTATACTTTACATTAATGCTAGCAAATTCAGCGACAAAAAACTGTCTTCTGCCATTATGTGTCAAAAGTCTTTGAAAGCTTACTGTCTGAGCCAAAAATGCTCATGTGCAATATAGTTGTGAAGGAAAACAAGAGCTCATCTTACTTCAAGTGTTCCTGTTTACACAGACTTCTGTATTATAAGACAAGACTGGAACACAGCTCATGAATAGGGCTTCTCTCATTAGCCAGGTTGCTATAATTTTCATTTCAAATCAATAACAACAAATTCACTATGAGAAAGCAATTAGGAAAGAATGTGAATAGAGAGATGCAGGAATCTGCCTGTTTCCTGAAACTGCCTAGAATGGTATGATAAAATATGCACCAACTCTTAGAAATCATTATTTAAAGATAAAATAAAAATAAAATAAAGCCGCAGTGATGAAATGGCTAAAAATAAAATAAAATAAATTCCTTTCAAAAAAGACTGATAGTGACACTTTCTGCCCTTTCCTACTGTCATGCTCACCAAAACCACTGCTTCTGAACACTTGCAAGTTCACGGTTAGGGTTCAGAACAAAACACTTAACTCTTTTCTGATAAAACACACACAATCTACCTGCCATGCTCATTTGTACATTGCATGGACCAGAGCAGCCTATACTTGATCCATGGCATAATTCTTGGACAACAGACCCCACCCCCACCCATAACACTGCTAACATAAACTGCCCCACACAGTTGAAGTGAGTTTTTCTGGATTTGTCCCAAGTGTGTATTCTTATTTTCCATTCAACTATATGCACGATTTTGAGGTAGAAGCAATCATTCCCATCAGTTCTTGATTTTTTTTTCTCAGCTCACCTCACAGCATGATCACAGCTCTACAAAAATTTCAATTCATTTTCAGATCTTTCAACATGCTTATTCAGGGAATTTTGGTACAATTTGAATGTTTGAAGATAACTCTTGCAAGATGAGAGCTATGCAGAAACAGATCTCTGAATTTCTGAGTGTTATTTGAATTTTAATACACAACTTAGAAGAATCCAGCCTAACCCAGTACAATAACCATTGCAACTAAAAGAATCATTTTTTTTCCTTTAACCATAAAAGTCCTACACATCTAGGAGATAGTAAGTTTGAATAGACAAGGATTTTGCTATTTTTGCTTTTTCATCCTCAGTTTCTAAGAAAATAGTCTTAAACATATACCTCAGCTTATTCCTAAAAACAAAGACATTGTTATATTTCCCCAAACAGAAACAACCTAAAAGATACAAATAAATTTTCTCTGCCTCTCTGTTTTAATTAGGATGTGTTGTAAATATGAACAGTGGGTTTTTGAGATTGCGATTATAGTCAGTGTTTCTGCCACTGTGAAAATCCATTAGCCATATCTACCAGCAGTGGACAAACCCACCATGACATGATAGTTTTGACTAATTCTTGTTTACTATAATTTATTAATCAGCATGCAGTCCTGCTTTTCTTTCATATTCTTTCTATGTCCCCAAAGGCATATCTTCTAACACAGATTTTTGCATCTGTTCCTTCACATTCTTTTATGAATTTTGAATGAATTAAAAATATTATTTTTAAAAGCAATGTCTACTCATGCTATCACCTTATTTTTCTTTTTTTTCTCAATATTTTTGAACACTCTTGCCTTCTTTGTAATCTCTTGAGTCTTAAGTAATTGATAAAAAGGATATTTTTCTGAAGCTCTGATGTACTATTGTTATTTACTACATATATTTGTCTGATCATCCTGTTGCTCTTAACTTTATTCTTTAATCTTTCCTTATACTGGACAAACTATATCTCCCACACTTGATTGCCTCTGATTAAAGTTTGTTCTTTAGTTTCTTTAAACTCATCTTGCCCTTTATTTAATTCACTTGCATTTATTATTTGATGGCATTCATGACTTTCTAGGTGTGCATTAACTTTAAGTTTTTCATCTCCTTTCTGGCATGAATATATTTAATTTATTTTAACCCAGCAGCTAGTTCATGCATGCTTTACAAACTCACTCTGTTTAAACAGGATGTAGAGGGAATGAAGCAAGTGCTGAAAGTCTGGGATGAAATCAGATATGATAAATGAAGGGAATGAACAATATTATGCTTTGTGCAAATCAGATCAAAATCAAATATTATTTAGTATATAATTCCCCCTTGTAAACATTGTGCCAGGAAGCAACTGTGCACTATGTCAATAAATCTACTGATTAATTTATTGCTAAGACTGAATGTGACCCTGTTTATTTCCAGGTAGTTGAAACTTTCTCTTTTGACTCATGATAATTAATCTCTACAGACTCAACTTCAACCTATCATTCTTACCCTCATCTATCTCTTCCTGCTTTTCCCACTGCATTTTCTGAGAGAAAAGTATCATTATAGAAAATGCTTTCCCAAGAAGGCTATTTATTACCTAATAATTACTAGTTTTTGGATAAGAAACCATTTCATTAAGTTATTGAGAATATTTTGTTAAAAGGTAGCCTTCACCTTCATAAAATCTCCACACATTGAAAGTATCATACATTCGTGTAATTTTTGAGCTCATCCAAAACTTTCACAGACCTCTGTCCTGTGGCCAAGATTTCCTTTTTTTTATTTTTGTGAACAGTCAGGCCAACGACTATTTTCAACTTTGCCACTAATACAGTCTATGAGCAATAGTTAGTGCACAATGTGACTTTCCAAACCAAACGCAATGCTATGTCCTAGGCTATCAGTTATTAATTATGAAAAATGAAGAAAAAATGGTATTGAGGGAAAAAAATGGCTTTAAAGGCTTTATCTTTTAGAGATAATATATTACCATGATCAATCTAAGCTTCCATCTAAGCTTCAGATATGCTTCCTTGAGACTTTGAAACATTTTGTTCTGTAGGAGGATTCTGTCTCTAAGCTTTGCAAACAGTCTGCCACATGTCATTGGACTCACAAAATGTGCCAGTGTAGGATGACTGTGGACAGGATGTGTTACAATTCTTGCTACTATCTAACTTCCACAAGCAACTCAATTATGCTGAAGACCTTATGGCTGTGAAGTACTGCTATGCCCATACTGTATAAATTAAAATCAACAGTATTAGTGTTTCTGTGATGAGATAATATCACAAAGTCTTGGCCACAAGCTGTGAGTCATAGAGCATCACCAACAAAGTGCCAGCACCTTTCACACTTTTTTTCCCCCAGTAGAATTTTGAATGCTAAATGCTGAAAAACACTTATTTTATGGAAATATTTTAATACCTTCACCAACAATCTGAACATATCTGAGACTTCATTTTCCTTTTTTTTTTCTCTTTGGTAGCATGTTAAATTTTTGGCCATTATGTGCCAAAGAACAATTTTATGACAGCCTGATTGAAAGGTTTTGAAGGAGTTTCCCACTATCTTAAGCCTCAGTGACTTTCTGAAAGCTGGGTACCGGTTGAAGTGTTTGTTATATGGCATAAACCCTCATAAGAGTCCTACCTAATATCTCTTCAGAATTCTTTGTATGTTTCAAGAGAAATCTCTAGACTGATTCTGTGGCTTCAATCTATCCTGAATGAAAGGGCTTCCCTGTGCTGATGCCTGAGCATATGCAGGAAAGGATCTTGGACAATAATCTTTTCTTTAAAGCATACCTTTTCCACTCTTTTATCAGCTATAGATGAGAGCTATCCAAACTGGGCACAGGCCATATTTCTGCCTTAAGGTAAATACTTCTCAAGCACTCAAAACAAACACACACAGATCAGATTTATAGAAACCTATTTGGAGGACACAGGAGATCTGAGCCATTTTGTTGCCTGTAGAATATAAATACAACACTTTTATACATAAGCCAGAGAGCTGCTTTTGAGCTTACTTACATTGAATCAAAATATTAAAAACTAAAAGAAAAAAAAAGTGAAAAACAAAACAATACGAAACAAAAATCCATATGAGGTTAGCAGGAGAAAATAACTATGCTTGAGAAATATGAATCAGTAATTCACTGCATGACAAAAGGAAGAAGAAAAGGGAATGAATGGAAATAGTTCAGCGTGGATGACTGTATGCAAAATAAATAAATAAATAAATTAGAAAAAATGAAAACAACAACCACCACCACAAAATAACAGATAAACCTCCCTTCATGGAGGATATAAGTTAGTCGAGCAAAGGTATCTGAGAAAGACACTAGTGTTGCACAGACCTGTTCCAGACAGAAGAATAAAATAAAATAAAATAAAATAAAATAAAATAAAATAAAATAAAATAAAATAAAATAAAATAACATAACATAACATAACATAACATAAAATAAAATAAAATAAAATAAAATAAAATAAAATAAAATAACATAACATAAAATAAAATAAAATAAAATAAAATAAAATAAAATAAAATAAAATAAAATAAAAAGACAAAACAAAAGTCACCCAAGACAAATGTAAAAGGAACTGGAATTTATGGCATTAGCTTAAGCCATTATGGAAGAAGCACTATCTATCCCATTATACAATTACATGATTTATCATGCATGGGGGCACAGAGGCACTGGAATCTAATCTAACTATTGATGTCTGAAAACACAAAAATCTTTGAGAACTATGGGAGGCTGTTTTGCAATATGCAATTGGGATAGATATGTTGCAGGTAGCTATTCAATCTAATCATTAGAAAAAGAGAGGTGGAGAATCTCTGACAAATAGTGAAAATAGAGTCATTGTCCATATTAGAATTTTTATGGAGTTTTTTTTCTCTCTGTTCTGACAAAAGATGGATCTAGAGAAAAGTAATTGGGGCTTCAGTTTTACATCTCAAAAGAGAGAGGACACTTGAAGCGGTGACTGAAGAGTCAGTTATTTTAATGAAATTTACTAGTTTCTAAACAAAACAAGTTCTTTTCTCAGCCTTTTCTTTAGAATTTCCTATGTAATGAGCAGATAACCCATTTCTATTACGAACACAGTGCTGAAAACTATTGGCACTTTTAACCTGCAAACAAGAATTGATGAAATGATTAATGTTAAGAGCAAATAATTCTTAGTCTCAAAGCAAAAATTAATAACCCATTACATATAAAGGATAAATTTATGAGATCCATGTCTTTGTCGGCACGCTAGTGCATTCATATCTTTCCTGCATTTCTTCATACCTCTGTGAGTAAAAGAGGGTGTCTGGTTGGGCTCACACAGCAGTTTGTGTGTGGCACAACGATGACCAGCCTGTACTTTCGCTTCTAGACCTCATCTGCAGAGCTGAAGGCATGACAGATCATTTCAAAGAAAGGAGGAAAACGAGTCACGCTACCCAATGGGAGGATGTTTGAATGAAACACTCTGTGCTTAAGGTATCTGAAAAGGTAATTTGAAATGGGAAAAATTATCAGGCTCAAGATCTTATTTGAAGCAAGTATCCAAAGCATTTCTCAGTTTTACTAACTCTCCAATGTATGATTAATCAAAACTCGAAGTGGGCAGAGAAGAAGGTATACCCTAGAGCTGAAAACAAGCTTAATTATATTCTCTGAAATAGCAAGAGTGAATTCTCCTTTCTATGACACTTACTAGTTCTGCAAAAGAACAGAGAGTGGGGAATGAGTAAAAGAACGATGAACAGGAATTAAGAGGAAAGGATAGCCAATGTTACAGCTCCAATATGTGAAAACAGTTAAGGAAGGTGTATTGTACAATTTATGGCCAGAAGCTTCCTACAAGACCTAAGTTAATAAATTCATTCTCTGATTAAAACAAAGACTTTTTATCTTATTTTTCATCCTATGAACACAGAGAAGAATTTCGGATGGATAGCAAACTTGATATTTTAGGTTCCCATCTTTTCAATAGTGTGGTATAGCAAGCTTTTTCTTACCTTCCTTTCTGTGCATTCTTTCTCTATATTCAGTAAAAAAATCCCTTTGAATTCAACTGATGATTGTAACACAGTGTTTTTTTTGTTTTGTTTTGTTTTGTTTTGTTTTGTTTTCCTTACGAGTAGATTATACCTTCTATTTCCTATCTTCTTAGATATTATTTTCCTCAATTTTTCTGAGTCAGATCACCCACCTGCTTTCCCTAGAATGCTATTACCACCTCTATTCTTACTTTTGTCTCCCTTTACCCTAGTTGCATAGGATATTTCTCCTTTTATTTCTGTGTGGGTTTGTTATTCATGATTACATTAAATCATTTATGCTTCAGATGAATGGATAGATATGTAAGGGATCTGAAAGTCATCAGTATATTTAAAATGTGAAGTCTCACATCTTTTACTATCTAGGCATTATGAGAAATACTTTGCACTTTATGCCTGCAGGGTAAAATTTGATCTAGTCTGATTTAGTAGGATTTTAATTGATTATTTTCAATGAAAACACAAACTGTCATCAAAGAATGTCATATTCTGAGTGAGGATATATAAATCTGTCTTCATTTTTTTTCCTTTTTAATTAATCCGTTTTATTGTGGAATAGTTCTATTGGCCTATAAAAATACTGAACTATGCAGTACTAAAACATCTAAATTGCTATTCAAACTGGATAAAAGAAAAAAAAATATCTTTCATAATTTGTGACAATCTCGCCTTAAAAAGTAACAACCCTTAAGGTAACAGAGAATTTAGTTATATTTTAAAAAGATTTTCCCTTCAGCAGTGAAGATGGTTATGAATTATGGTTATGACTACAGAAAGCTTTTAGAGATATTTGTTGGTAGTGGTTTTCTTTTTTTAAAAAAAAAAACATATTTAAATAGATAGTGCCTTTTCAGAATCAAGATATGGCAGGATACTGAGAATCAAAACACCATTTAAGTAGCATGAAGCTGCACTTCTAGTTGGATTTATATTGTTCGATAGAAGATAACTACCTCATGTCTGCTTTTATAGGATGCACTTGATATACTTGATGAATTTTACTAAAATTTAAATTCCTGCTTTGGACATGGCATGTTCGTGTTCTATTATGTGGAGGGTAGCTGTAATATATGAAAGCAGAATGACATCTCTCTTGCGTCCATCCACCTGAATCATTTCAGTTTTCACCCATTATACACCTAAAGAAATGAAACAAGCACCTTTCTCTCTATTCTGCCTGTAAATTATGAAATATTATACAGCTAGCTAACCAATATCAAGAAATATTTCAAAAAAATGACTCATTCTTCCCAGTCAGAACCACAGCTTGGTATATCAGATCGGAAAATTATGTCAAATGTGAGCATAAAATGTGAGCTTTCTTATTCTGATCCTAGTAACTTGCAATTGTTATATCATACAAATAAAACCATCGTAATGGATAGTTTTATGTATGTAAAAGGCACGTCATTTAAACTGGATTGTGTTCTTTTTTTTAATAAGTATATATGAATGAAAATCTGTAATAAGAAACTTCCGTAAAGGAATCAGAACATACATAACAGTCTCATGTTATTCTTTGAACTTTTTAACATCTTGCTTGATAGTTGAACTTATTAATATCTAGCTTGATCAAATTTTTTTCATTACTGTAAGTTTGAAAAGTGAGGCATAAACCAAGAAACATGCAATAGTTTTCTCTTTACATTTTTCTCTTTTTTTACCAGTTTGAGCAAAAATACACTTGTTGTTTCATATTGTTTCTCCCTGTATTGCATCCTGCAATTTGTATACTTTATCAGTTTATGGTGTGAGGGAATAATAAAATGTTATTTTCTGCTTTTATTAGCAATATTTACTGAATTTTTTTGAGTCAAAGATAGAAACTTGATGTGTACTAATTTTATTTGAATCAATATATCCTAGAATTCTTAACTGACCTGGTAGTCTAGAGGACCAGCACTGCTTTGACAGTTATGTACTCAACATTTTTCAAGGATTTCAGGCATAATCTATTTGCAGTTGTGCCATTTCCAATATTAGAACAAAGAATATCATTTCACATATTATCCATTCTCTGAACCATATTAGCCAGTGTTTTATATAGGAGTTATTGATTAATTATATTAGTTTCTTTTTTTGAAGCTTCTTTCTCTAAGCTGTTACATCTTATATTGATATGAGCATCATTTTGTGAACATTTATAACCAACCTTAATTTTACTGATAGGAATTATGTCACTAAATTCAGTAAAATTGTTCAAGTTTTAAAAATCACTCACCTTTTCCATTTTTGTTTAGCCACAACCTAACAAGCTCACTGTATCTCTGTCTCCATCACATGATTTTGTTTAGCACCTCCGCTTAACAGTCTTGATACCTGATTAGGGTCTTATATACTACAGCGCATTTTTTTCAAATGTGATTCTCACCCAGAATGTAAAGTTTAGAGCACTACATAGCCTAACTATGATTATGACAGTCTTATAATAATTCAAACTAACAATTTATCCAAATCTACACATGAAGACTTTCCTTATCTGTGCTAAGTTGCATTTCATCATCTATATATAAAATATACCTATAAAACTGGTGGATCTATTAACAAGGATGAACTTTTCTAGTCTGACTAATTCACATATCCTTAAAATTTGGTCTTATCCTTAGGAGAAATGATTTTTAGGTTAGAAAGTATTTAATTCAGACGTTTTTGGAATGTTCATCTTTGGTTTTGCAAGCAATGGAATATTTTGCTTTATTTTGTTTTGTTTTCCAAAAAAAAATCTACGAAATCATGATTGAGATTTTCAGGTAGTTGTCTCCTACTGAAATTCAATTATGAACAAGTTCAAAATGCTTTGCTTTGGTAAGTCACACTGATTTTTAAAGGATTTAAACCTTGACTTTCTTTCCTGATCATAGTTTTCAATGACCAAATTCAAGGAAGTAATGACTGTTAACAATAACAAGCCACACAGATTTATTGAACAATAATTAGACATTCCCATCAGCCTTTGAAAAACAGAAGGTGAAGAACAAGAGATGAGAAAAAGGTATGATATATTCATACCTTGATATTATGATAAATTTGAACATATTATATAAATTGTGAGCAACACTCAGGTCAGGGACCATGAGTATCTCTTGCATGATTTCCCTTAAGGAGTAAAAATGAGTGGCACATTACATGGCTCATCATGTTTTATTATACTTATTTACATCTTTTAGTTTCTTTCTCCATGTAAAGAGTCAACCACAATCGCATTGCCAATATAACGTTCTGATGGAAAACTAACCCTCATACTAATTACTTACCTATTCATAATATATCCTTGTCAAATCTGTCCATTTATCTAACCATATATGAGACAGTTGACTAGGCATAGATGTTCTGAGCACATGTTTTTATTTATCATATTCATGTATTGCTTACAAGATCTTTCTATATGTATTTTTAGTCATGTGTACTACTGTGTTACCAAATGTAGTTTCTTTACTTTTTTTCCTGACTGAACTTTACAAAATTTCTTTAATGAATGTGATTACTTTCAGAGTTTTAAACCTAGGAATATCTACTCATCTATCAAATGAAACAATCTTTTGTAGTATTTTTTCTTAAAATAATTGAGATATTTATTAGGCAGTAGCACTTTCAGAAAAATAACTATGCGCCACAGATATTTAGTGGCTCAACTGCAGCTAATCAGTCTGATGGACAGGGTTCTTAACTACATTATGATTTTTGGACTAGGGACTTATTTAATTGACTTTTGAATTGACTAGCTGTTGGGGACATATCTAAGGGACGGAGGCCTTCCCACGGGAAGTGACTACAAAGAGCTGAGCTAAAGAAGATAGTGGATACTCCCTGATCTGAAGGAATGTGATC
>JAWLRI010000963.1:6313285-6368811 GCA_034781795.1 Crypturellus tataupa | reverse complement strand
GAACTAGAGGAAATGGCCTCAAACTGAAACACCAAAAGTTCCACATGAACTTAATGAAAAATTTCCTGACCGTGAGGATGACAGAACACTGGAACAGGCTGCCCAAAGAGATTGTGGAGTCTCCTTCTCTAGAGATCTTCAAGACCTGCTTGGATGCAGTCCTGTGCCATGAGCACTAGGTGGCCGTGCGTGTGCAGGGGGTTTGGACTAGATGACCTCTAGAGGTCCCTTCCAACCTTAGGCATTTTATGATTCTATGAGTCTATGATGATTCTAAACTCTTCTTGGTGGTCACCAGTGCAGGACAAGGGATAATGGGTAAAAATTAAAACACAGGTAATTCATTTTTCATATGAGGAAGAACTTCTTTACTGTGAGGGTAACAGAGCACTGTAACTGACTGCCCAGAGAGGTTGTGGAGTCTCCTTCTTTGCAGATTTTCAAAACCCACCTGGGTGTAACCGTGTACCACGTGCTTCAGGTGTCCATGCTTGTGCAGGAGGATTTGACTACACTCCATTCCAACCTCAGTAATTCTGTCATTCTGTGATGTCATCAAATTAATATATATATGCATTATTGTAGGTTTAAAAAAAATGAAGTTCTTCCCTCACATCCTTTGTACATTCTTAATCCCCAGTGAAACAAAAAGAAACTTTGGTAACACAAGAGAATACAATAGCACCTTGAAGAAATACCTGGGAGTGGTATATATGCCGTATATAAAACGTCTAAAGGGGTCTCTGCATATGATTTTTATTTGTGTACTTGACTGACCATGAATTAATGTATTGTGTTTAGAGGTGCTAGTTTTTTATCTATAAAGTCTGAATGAAAATATTGGAATTCACATTTTGAACAGAAATATGATTAACTGATTTGAACAAATGACACATTCTTCACAAGGAAGCCAAAATCAGATAGATCTTCTTTTAATTCCCAGTGATGGAGTTTGTTGGTATTCAATTTAATGATACAAAGACTGTTAAGTTCTCCCTGAATTGCTTTCAGAAGGGCTAAATAGATTTTTATTTAGTTTTCGATTATACTGATAACTTTCTGAAGATATCACCCCTGGCTTCCAAAAAGCTATACTTGTGAGAATTTCTATTTTTCTTCATTGGACCAAAGGACATTGTGGTTGTAATCAGACTCAGCATGCAGCTTTATTAGTTAAATTTTGGAGGATTTGGGAGGAAGAGGCTTAAAGAATCTCTCTGCATTATTTCTTTTAATACGTCTCATTGCTAATGGGAGCATTAGCTTTCTTCCTTCTTGCTGATGATACCAACACTTTATTGCTAAATCACTGTTAAAATAATAGAGTTCAATAGGAATGTATGTTCAGAATACTGCAATTTAACCTCAGTGTCATATGTTTACCACATTATAGTGTAGGAAATATGTATAATGATGGTCTTGTAGTTGTACTCTGGCCTCTTCAGTTGCAGTGCAACTGATACTGGCATTTTTGCTATCTCCTGTCTAGAACTGCCAAGGGCAAATATATTTGTATAATTTCAGTACTTCCAAGCTGTACCAGCTATTCATCATATAAAACTACAGGAGGAGGGTCTAGCTGTGCCCTCATATCAGTTCATCAACGACCCTGTCATCACAGATGAAGATCTTCAGTCACCTGTGTACTTAATTACCTACTACTTAGCACGACCCCATTTTAAGATCTACTTGCATCTTTGTCTACATCCTCTGCAAACTTATAAGGGTGCAAATGATGCATTAACCTCTCATGGTAAGATCAAGTTTACTTAAACTCTGGCATCATTGCAGGGCTTATAATTTAGATCAAGGTGAAGTTTTGGACTTCTGAGGTCATAGTCACAGAACAAGCATCCCTCTTCCTGGTCTCTGAGACAATAATCATGTACTAATTTGCTTAATGGAAAAGAAGATCTACATAACTAAAACTCCTTTCCATATTTCTGAAGCCCTTATATGGACCTGAATTTCAGTTTCCTGTGTTTTGGGTTAATACCACAACCATAAGGTTACTGACACATGTAAGTAGGTTTCTGATGATTGTTCCCGATGAACTACTTAAACAATTAAGCTTTTATTGGCCTAGTAAAAAGGCAGACAAATAATCCAGTGATCTGAGAATTAGAAAATTGAGATTGAGGGCTCCTACAAGGAAGTATGTGACAACACATCCAAAATTTCAGTTTTGTTTAAGTCTTTTCTTTTCTCAAGGTAGTCAAAACCCACCTGGACATAATCCTGTGCAACATGCTTGTGCAGGAGAGTTGGATTAGATGATCTCCAAAAGTCCCACCAGTCATCTGCAAGCCATTCCTGGTTACAATTAAACATCAATTCCCAGCTTAGAAAAATCCATTAGTTAAGAGTTTTGTTATAGGCAGAATTGGTTACTTTTCTGATAGCGCTACAAGATATATGCCCATTTTAGTAAGTGTCTTGTAGACTGCAAGTCTGCATTTTAAACTAACAAGAATTGCCACGGTGTGAGTAATGTACTATGAACTGTTACTACTGTATGTCAGTGTAGTACCTTTCTCATCTAGTACATACTCAGCATTGATAGTGGGATCTTTATCTGAAATAAACCTAAGAAATGCTATAACTGCCTGAGTCTGACACTGCCAGAGTCAGAAAGGCTGAGATTTTCTGACCATTCTTTCAAAACAAATTTCAGAAATACAGAATTAGGAAATAGCTTCATGTTTTAGCCTCTAGACATCCATTTAAATTTACATAAATTATATTCTGATGTTTCTACCTCATTGTCTTCTTTTTTTCAGCAAAAAATGGCCCAAGGTGCACTTGTTGCAAAACCCAGATTAATTTTCTGCTTAGAGATATTCAGACACTTTTTCATCAAAAAGGTAAGCTTTCATCTGAAAGGTAAGCAACTGAGGATGTTTTTATTGGGCCAAGACTGACACTACTTTGAAAGACAGCTACTCTTGTACCCATCTCACATGTGTTTTTAGTGCAGGATAATTAGATCCTGTTAAATGTAAGTTTTTTTGAGTGTTTGGGTTTCTATGCATACAAAGAATATGCTTTTATATATAACTAAATTCATTTCCATTTTTTTTTCAAATGAATCTTTAGTGAATAAGCAGTCGTGATAAAAAGAACTGGATTGAAAAACTTCCTCAAGGAAATCTGGGGAATCATTCATGCTCTCACACACCAAACTTCAGGGATGTTGAGCTCTTAGTTTTGCAGTGACAGTTTAAAGGAAACTTCAGTTTATTCTACATCTTGCTGTCAGAACATTTCTCAAAACAGTCAGATTCATTTATTTGTAATTTTTTTTGTTACCAGATTACTCAAAAAAGATGGATAACAGCAACATGACCATATTGACTGAAATGGCAACTGGTCTAATGCCCTCTATCCAAAGAGGTGACTTAGAAGCAGAAGTTCAAGACATTTAAGTTTCTATGGAGAAACGGGGCCATACCCTCTCTTTTCTATTTCCAGTTGACTAGCTTAGATTTTACACAGCTGAATATTGATTAAGGTGAATCTTAGTCATAAGTGCCTCAAGTTTCCCATGGATTGTATAAGAAGCTTAGAAATAAGATGCAAGCTGTAGACCAAAAATAGAGTAACTGTACATAAGTTGCACTAATATGATATCGTAAATATCAGGAAGTGAGTTTTTGAGTAGGATGTGTCCCTGGATTCTCTTTTAATAATCAACACAACTCTAGAAAAGTTGGCAACAATATCTTATGTTGTATAGAAGAATACTAGTCTTACATTTTTTAAGCAGTTTCCATAACAACCACAGCATATCTATGAATAATTTATATTTCACTGCAGTCTACATTATGGATGTCTAGTATTACATCCAAGAGCACATTCAAAAGGAGAACTTTCATATTTGATCATTTTACCCATTAAAAGAACTGAAGAAGAGATGTTATTTCTATTGAATGGCATGTATGATAAATGTCCATTTAGACAAGCAGGAACCTAAGTTATTTTCAGTAAATGTAAGGATCTAACAACCTGTGATTGAGGGCATTAAGACTGCTATAATGTTGGCTGAGCAGACCATCATGGCCATATAGCAAGCAAACTTCGACTTTGCAAACTTTTCTTTGTGTCTACTGTGCTGCAATTTGCTTTTGTAGTAATCTCTTAGTCATTTTGAAAGTTTATGTTTTTGAACAGCTCTTTCTGATAAAATGTCTCATAGTATTGTGTTTGTTGCATATATAGTATTATTCAAGATTGGATCTTAAATTATGTGTATTTATTTGACAGAAAAAGGTTTGTGTCCTAACTGCAGATGAAATAAGTTATCTGTTGCCATCTATTCACTAGCTGGGTATCTTTTATTAAAGTATCTCATTTTTCTAAACTGAAAAATGCATTTTTTAAATGATTTGCATTATCTATGCCTATCGTTTTTCTATATGCACATTATTTTATTATTTCTATTATATTCTTGCAACTGAGCTTGTCTTGCACTCTATATAAATGTCTTTCATCTCCTGAATGAAGACACGTCTTCCTCTTTTTGCTGTAATCAAAATTAAAAAAAAAAGTATATAAAATAAAACCCTAGCATTAAGAGGTGTTATGAACATGAAAGAGTCAATTGTTCTACCTTCAGTCTGACACCTCTTCTCATAAATTGCATAATCGGCTTTCAGTAATGAGATTTGCCAGGAGGGCAGCCTTGGAAATATTGTTATCTGCACCAGAGACAGTTCAGTCTGACTCTACTCTTCCTGACTTTAGGTGACACATGGCATTATTGAAGGTTTTTATAACTGTCAAAATTGTCACTCCCACATTTTTAGTTTAATGTTAACTTAGACCTTGCAACTGTGCATAACTGTCAGTACGCTGCAGTTAATAAAGTTACAGTTCTTGCTCCTGGCCAGGATTAGATTTTTTTTGTGAATCAGCTTTGATCTAAGAAAATTATGCTAGCTCCTCATCAAAAGCAGACTGAAATAGTGATCCTTTTTGTTCATGGTAACCATGAACTCCAGTGGGCAGGGGGAGACGAAGAGACCTGGGACTTTGCCTGGCCCAGACCCACAGCTGTTGCTCCCCCAAATTTCAGGTTCATCCAGGACAAGGCTGCACATGTTCCCTTAGACACACACCTGCACACACAAAACTCAGACATGCAGCATTGAACAGAACCCCGGCACTCACATTTAACTACCTAAAATTATATAAAACATAAGAATTAACATAAACATAAACGTACTCTCCTTCCCTCTCCCCAACTAGTAAAGATTGAAGCACATATGCCCTCACCAGCTAATCTTATAAGTACTCCTGCACTCGCAGACCCCTCAAATATCAGCACGGGCTCTCAGCCTGCCCAGTCTTCATGCACCAACTCTCTTGCTCCAGTTTCTAGTACCGCAGATGCATGGAACAAGATCCCTCAGGTCTGACTCTAGATGCTGACACTAAGTTCTCCTTCATTGTAGTCTCTCCAGCTTTTGATACTTAAACCATTCTTCACTTTAGCTGCTGGCACACACAGCCCGCTTTTTCCCAACATCTGACTCCATTTGTTAACCTATATTTTTCTTATCCTGCCCCTACCCCGGCCAAGTTGGATGCATGCTTTCTTTGTGTTATATTTTTCCATATTTCAGCTTTAACTATAACGAACAAAGTAGATGCACTTTAGATACACTGAATTGATTAGATGAAAAATATATATTAGGATATTTAATTCCTTCTGGCTGTTGACATAGGAGTTCAACTATGAGACTTTAGTTAAATAAATATCCTCCACTCTAAAGTCTTCTTGTGGAAATCAACTGATAAAAGGGAGAGATTTTATAACTCTTCAGAGAAGATTATGAGCAGTCATGCTTCCTTACATACGGAGGGGAAAGCCACCACCACCTCAAGTATGTGATAGAACAACTCACAAGCGTAAGAGTTTGTCTGGTCGGAAGACTAGGACCATTCATGAGAATTTGATAATTTTTGATGGTCATTTCTCATTGCCTGTAACTAAACATATCCCAGCCTATACAGTAATTCAGTCTGTTGAATTGGTCATTGACATGAAAGATGAAACACTTTGAAAGCACGAGTTTCACGAATAACCCTTGACAGCTAAAAGAATCATGGTAGCATATGGATTCTTCACAGCTGAAAATGTAGTAATTTGCTCATTACAGAACATTAATGGGACTGTAATAATAGGACAGTAGTATTCCTCGTTACAGGACAACTTACAACAACAGTAAAAATAATTAACATATATCTAATATTTCATTTTCTGCATTATCATAGCAAATATTTTTGGAAGCCTTACCCATTGGGGAAATCAGTCTGTTATTTTTTTTAACTATACCTTAAGTAAGGTTTATACTCTCTAGAAATAGATTATATCAATTCCTTTCATTATTAAGCCAATTATCAGTTTTTAGGTAAATTTACCTTTTATTTATATAAGCAGGTAAAGATTTCTGAAATCATATTTCAAATGAGTGTATTTTATGCTTGCATTCTTGTATAGTTTATAAACATTATATTTTAAAATAAATAAATAAATGAAATATAGATAATAAGTTTGGCAAACAGTAGTGAAGACAAAGTGGCTCATTCTGGTACTTTTCAAATTACTGGAAAGCTGCACAGAGAAGCACAAAGATAACAGTTTTGAATTCTGGCCATGAATTACTGTCTTCCATCAAGATTTCAGCCATTAGCACCTGTAGTACTGTTACATGATCATCCAAACTATAAAATCTATGTAAATTTGAGAGATTTTCAGAATAAGAAAGTGTGTTTTAATTGTTATTTGTATCCTAAAAGTAGTCTTCCTAAAGCTTGTAATGACTCCACATGAGCTGAGACTAGATTTAAGTTCTACTCTCTTATCTACCCTCTTTTATTCATCCAGCTTTTACTGATTCAAGTAAGAGCAGTGTTTGTATGTGAATGTCTGTGTGGACTGATGTGAATATGCAAAATTTTATATGAGAAGTTTTCATTGTTTTTATCTCCTCAGGATTTTTCAGTGAGTTAATCAAAACTTTTACCATTTTAGTCTTTTTGGGGAATAAGAAAACAATAGAAAGGACCATTGATTCACATCTCAGTTCTCATGCTGGTGCTGAAGTACATTTCTAGAGGAAAGTGCTGTCATTAAAACTTTCTTGTCATTTAGAACCTTCATGTTCTAGAGCTACAGAAGGCTTGACCTTTAATCAAGAGGAAGGAATATCACAAAACTTCACTTTTTTTTTTTTTTCTATAGATGCAATGCACAGCACTGTATATACATCTTCAATTCTTTGATAATTACTGCCTGTTTTTTTATTCATTTGCCTCCTGCCATGATGTTTTTTATTTTTAGCTGGTGGAATATCAGAAGTATCAGTATATCAGATTAGCTACTTATCACAATTCCAGCTTTCAAGGATCATTAAAGTATTTATGTCTTCAGACGGATATTTTTAAAGTATTCCCTTTTAGACTTCTTATCAGACTACTTACTATCCTTTCCCTTATATTATTTGTCTAATCTGAAAGGTTTAGCTGTTCTTTGCCAATCCCCAACATCGAAATACTCATATTTGTTCTCATTCATGTCTAAAATTCAAATGTCTTAGTACTCAGAAGCCCTTATTCCATTCAAAAATATATTCATTCTTAGCTAAGACCTGATCTTACCTGAAAGATATGAGCAAAACATGGGTTTCAGCTGGTATAAGGGTAGATAGGTAATTGAAACAATGAGGCTGAAGTCACAAGTCTTTGGGTTTACATATGTTAAATATCACAAGGAAATATAATATTTCAAAAGATATTTATTCTTGTGACCATGCCAATAGTCCAAGGAAATCACATTTCATTAGGTAAATTAATCCTATCTTCCATTCCCTGTCAGTGTTTCTCTTTCATAAGGCAAACTGATAAAAAAAGAGGGCAGAATGTAGACTGGAAGAATTTTTCTGGCTACTGTTTTTTCCCCCACCCATATCAGAGAAAGTGTTACTTCTACTGATCATTTGCTGTTGAATATTTATTAATATCTAAGTTGTATAAGCAATATGCAATTGCTGAAAGATTATAATGTGTAGCAATTCACCAGATGACCTCAAAATGGGTAGTTCCCATCATGTGATAAGGAGAGGAGTTAATGTGAAACTCTTACAAAGTCTGATGGAAGATTTATAGTGTATCAAGCCTGATACACTGTCAGGCCTGACAAGTCCAAGAAGTAGTAAAATAGTAGAATTGCAGATGCTCAACACTTCAAACATTTTACCAGGAGAGTATGGAATAAACTCAGTCCCACAGATCATTATTGTTCTTTTTTTATATTATTTTTTTCTACAGCTGACCTTAGAGTACCTCTAAAGGCTATATATATATGTGTCTGGAGCAGTAGCAGTTGTAGACAAAACTGCTAAATGTTGATAAATGAGGGACATTATTTTAATTAGCTAAATAATTGTTCTTTCTGCTTTTATTTATGGTAGGGTTGATTTCACTGCATTTTCTCAATTTGCAGGAGATAGATAGATAGATAAAGATAGAATTTATTTGCTTTATGATTTAAAATGGTCACACGCTTTACAAAATTTAATACAATTTTTAAGAGATATTTTCATACGCATGCATAGCTTAAGTATACAAAATATATATACCCACCTGTAGGTCAAACTATTATTTATTTTTGTCTTTATTGTTAAAGAAAATAAGCAAACATACTTATTCCAAACTCTGAAAAGTTATTCTTTTGAGATATGCCAAAGGCACTAGTATCCTACAGTGCTGCTATTAATCACAAGAAGTTTAATATGGCACTGAGAGTCAAATCCATTCCACTTTGCCTGTAAGAATCCAAGAGTGTTTTCCTGAATATATTGTAAGTAAGTTGTGTTCAGTTCAATACTTTAAATGTATGATCATAGAAACAAAATTTATTGGCCCTGCCCTAAGATAACTGCTAGGGAGAGGCTGGCAAGTGCTGCTTTGTCAGGGAAGAAGAGCTTAGACCCAAGGAGAGGCAAATGAGGAGCAGAGGGTGAGGGCCAGACCCCAGACAAGGTGGTGACAGGGTCAGCCTCAGCCAGACAAGTGACGAGGCAGCTCCTATGTCAAACCAGGAAACCAGTTCAGGAAAGCAAGGTCAGGAAAGGCCAAGCACAAGGCCAGACACAACATACCTGCATGTAAGCTCCAATGGATGACTTCGGCCCTTGCCTGAATTGTGCTGCAGGTGTGAGGTGCTTGGTTGACACTTCCAAATCCTGTCTCACCTTACTCTTTGCAATAAGGCCAGAGAGAGAGAGAGAGAGAGAGATTAGGTGTTATGAAAAGCCAGGGAACAGAAACTTAGGTTTTACTCCTTATAAATGTGGCCCCACATCAAGTGACAGCCATACTTAGTCTTGCAGAAGTTCTCTCCATCTGTCTCCTGTCTAGTGAATCTTTAATCTCCTCTTTCTGTGAACCATTGAATATTTAATTTAATTTTAAGATACATGTTTCATCTGCAGCTACTGAAAGTTTAATATAGGAATAGTTCTCTTGACAGCAAACTGCAACTCAGGAATCCTGCTTCCTGCCTCTTGAGTCCTTAAGGTGAGTGCTTTAACCTCAGGGTAACCCCACAGTAAGAACATTTTGTGGGCTCCTAGAAGGTATGAGTATGAATTTCCTCAGAAGCCGGAAGGAATTAAAACCATATAAATCAATTGCTGAGTGAGTATTCTAGCCTAGCCTATTGCATCAAATGGAGCTGCTATCTCCACTTTTGGAGATGTTTTAAAAGAAAGTACTGTCCACAATTACACTTTGGGAACAGGTTAATTCTGCCACATATTCTTAGCGTGTTTTACGAGTGTCTATCAGCTGAAGCTCTGGAGAGCAGTTGCTAGAAACAAGTCAAATTTTTGATATAAAAAGAACAGACAAATACATTACTTCGTCATCTTGAAAGAACAAATAATTGTTCTGGATGAAAGAAGATTTTAAACTAAGCAAAGGAAGACTTGGGGGAAGTATCTGTCTTCTCTCTTGATTTTTTTTTTCCCTCAGGTTAGTTAGTTGATAATTCATGTGAATATTGTTACTTCTCTTTCCTGTGCCCTATGCCACTATTAAGAAAATGATGGATTTGACATATAATAACCAGTCTTCTCTATGACATCTCTCCTATTCTAAAATGTTAATAACAGATATTCTTTGATTCAGTAAGATGCCAGTGAAACATGCGAAGAGCTACTCATTTAATTGCCTTGGGCAGAACAGAAAACTTTGAATGATTGGCCTAACCACATTCTGAATGTTGCAAGCCCTTAGCAGTGATAGGCGTTTCCTTCAAATGCAATCCTAGTTAACCTGCTTATTTTCTCTCCTTTTATGATTTATTTTTTAAAGCTTTTTCACAAAGAGATGGGGATGAGAAATGTGTTGGTTGACTAGGCACTGAGCATCAAGATACAAGAAACAATAAATTGATCTTTTGAGGCAGGTTAATATTTGATGCAAAATGTTTCCTTTTGGATGGTGTTAGGCAGAGCTCAGTCTTCCTTACCATCAGCGGCAGCTTTGTGTCACTTAAGATCCTCATGGAAACAACAGACATATTGTAATTATGGATTGGTTATTCTGATCAGTAAATGGTTTAAAGGGAACAAGTGTTCACTGAGTTAACCTACACTGTGAGTGCACAGAAATGTTTTCAGCAGCTTTCAGCACTTCTGAGTCCCTGTTCTAGTGTTTTAGAGTGAAATATATAAACAAATAACCTTGTATCACTCATCTCCAGATATATTTTGATATATGAATTTCCATAGTTCCTTCTCCATTTTGAAAATTAATACAAATTATGACGTCATTTCATGTCTTCCCACTTGCACTTTAAAATGAAATATTGTGTGGAAAGTGAATGGATTTATCAATAACTGAAAGTAGTAAATATAAAAGCTTTATTTATTTGTTTTTTTAAAGGGACAATTTAGTCTAATTTTCCTCCTAATATTCTGTAGAAAATAAGACTTCAAAATAAATGAAAATATGATATATTCATAGGCAATCTTGGATTATTGCAAAGTTGTCTTTATTGAATATTAGGGGTACTTACGATTATATTTCTAAATGTGAGGATGAGAATATATTTCATGCTCTGTTTGTTATTAATGAAATGTCTGATTTCATTAGCTTGTAGTTAATGTTTGATCGATGATAAGCATTGAAAATGACTAAAAGAACTTCACTAGTCCAGATATAATTGCAAAATTAGGACTATTTTTCCTCAGTCTAGAAATCAGTCTTTTTTAAATATTCTGTATTTTGCTTCCCAGTATATAAAATTTGAAAGACATGGGTTTCATAAAGATTTTTGTAATTATAAATCATACGGGAGGAATATTTAATGTCAATGCAAGGATTAAGAAAACCCACTGTGCTATGGCAATTAATTGGAGTTTCTTGGGCAGAAATACTTGCTTTAGTGGTAAAAGACTTGGAGATATATTTCAGGATGTTATATGAAGTTTTATACATCAGTTACACAAAATGAACTAAGTTAAATAAAAGCATCTTTATCACTCCTCAAAGTGAACATGTGAAAACAATTTTGTGGTGATTTACCTCTCTAATGTCCTTATTTTTATTCAAGATCAATGGAAGGTGTTTACTTACTTCTAATATCATTATTTGAATTAATGGGTTAGATCTTTGTTTGACTGTAATGTGATTTAAAAAGTTTTGCTTCTTTTGTGCAGATAATTTGAAAACATCTTTCATATAAGTGCAATCATAAATACAATAATTTTATACTGTATGAATAAGGAAATATTTTATGTACTCATGTAGTGAATGTGCAAATGTAATGGACCAGATGACACAAGTGAAACAACTTAATATAATAAAAAAAAATGAGAGTACTCTCAAAATGCATACACAGAAGTGTGCATTAAGATAATATTGAGATTAAAAGTCAAACATTCAAAAGACAGTTCAAACGTGTGTGTATATGATATATACAGACTGATCGAATCAATCGTAAGCTCTCAATTTTAAGCCATTTTGTATATGTCATATTCTCAGAGCTTCTTTCTTTACCCTCTCTGTTAGTGATTTTCTCCATTTCTCAACCAGATGAAATATTTTAATATTATGCTCATAGTTTTTCTCCTATTTGATATTTTTTTTAAATGGTAAAAAAGAGCCCTTTTACATTTATGTTTAAAGTGCAGTTTAAAGTTCCATAAAATAGCCTTGCTGTCAAAGAAATTACTCCTAGATGTTGTTTCCCACCTTGTCTCCTCAATCTGTTGGCAGAAATGTTTGCGCAGTTATGCTAGGAATTTTGTTAGGAAAATAATCCTGATTAATATATTTGATTTGTTTTAAAGTGGAGTGTTGCCTTGACCTGTGTTTTTTGATATTTGAAATTACTTAAAATAATTTTTAATTTAAAAATTATTTAAAATTGCATTAAAATACTCTGAAATCCAATAGAACCTTTTTTTGGAAAAGCAAAGGATAAGTATAGTCAGACAGTCAGTGGCATGAAGGAGGACAGAAACATATCTGCTCTGAAAACAGCACCAGGTTATGTTGACTTAAATCATTTTTAAAAACAGTGTTTTTAGATTAAGGTTTTACAAGATGCCTGAGGCAGTTTAATAACTTGTTTTTGACACAAGAGGTGGTTCTCTGTATTTGTCTTCCTGATTTCTGTCACTGTTCCTTTGGTGAACTCATCTGTTCCTTTGGTGAACTTTCCAGATCGAGCAGAATGAGCAGGGAAAGCTAGTCATTCTACTTCTAAGAGACCAGCGTATTTACACATTGCTTTAATACAGCTTTCCTAGGAAATCTCACCCTCACTGCTACACTTCTGGTTAATGCCTATTCTTCATAAATCAGCTTTTAACGGCTTTTCCAGATTTACAGGTTCTCTAAATAGAACACATTGTTCTTGGAGGTCTAAATCCTTTGTCATGGGTCAACAATACAGTAACAGAACAAAATAGGACAGGAGATTCGAAGATCTTTGTGAATTTACTATGAAGTTTAATTCAATGAACACATCCTCATTTAAGAAAAAGAAGCTATATCATTTTCCTTCTTTCAGTTTATTGAGTCAAATACTCCGTGCAACCCCACTCAGCTCAACCTGTTTTTCAATGCTTTATCTCTTCCCATAATTTCACCTTAACTGTAAATGCTTTTATGACAGTCAGTCAGAGGTGTGAGAAAAAGTATAAATAGTGTGGACCCAAGGACTAATCCCTGGGTGACTATAGCAGAAGTACAACCGTGCAGTGATCATTTCCCCAAAAGAAGCTTGAAGTACAGCTCAGGGAACAAATTCCAACAAAAGTCCTTCCTGGGAAGCTGTCAAATCTGAAATACTTTCCAGATATAGACCCCTTTCTAAAACTGATTTGCCCAGTTCTTTCTAGTGTACAACCATCCTGCTCACTTCATCTTCAGCTCAGATTCAGGCAGTCTGGCAGAGCATTTTGAATTAGGATAATCCATGACTTTTCCAGTCACATTTCTGAGGATGATATGAAATGTTTTCTGAGGATAAAACTTTTTAAATGACTGAAACTCACCATGAGAGAGAGTTACTTTTCTAAGCATTCTACTCACTTAATGAATAAGTCTCTCACTCACAATAGTGTGTCAATATGGCTCAGAGCAATTTCATTTCCCTTTTCAGGAAAATATCTAACTTGGGTGCTAATACTAACATCATTTCTCATGTACAACCTGTGCTTTTTTTCTTTTATGAAGAATATGAATATGAAGCTTCTAAATATTCTTATTAACTAAAGTATACGTATTTACTGTTGGATAAATCTTTTCAAAATCAACTTCCCTCACTTTGATTAAATAAGTGTCTCTGACATTAAAGTAAAAGTATTTATTATAGAAACTTCACAGGGGAAATTTGTGATATTTACATATTGGTAGAAAATATCAGGCACCTCTTTATTTTCTACTTGTTTGTGTCACGGTAATACAATATAAAAACTATTTATTGGACGTTCTTAAACAGAGAAAACACCATATGTCTTGTTAGATATAATATTCTATGAAAAAAGGTGCAACGAATAATTTGTAGAGATTTTATTTTTCCTGACTTTGCTAAATAAGAAACATTGTTTTCTATCAGTAGTTTATAACATGAGAGCAGAAAGACCAAATTATCCTAAAAAAAGACATTTATGTTGTAAATGTACTATTTCAGAGATTTCTAGAGAGTGTAACTGTGAATAAATATGATAATTTAAACTTACAGTGTTTACTGTGGCACAATACTGAAACTGAATTTTGTAGAAAGTTAGGCAAAGGAAATAAAGTCCTGAGGATACAATTAGAAATGTGAATGTTTAGAATAAGAAGCCAAAATAAAATAGTATTTTGGGGATATAGGAGGCAGTGTTATTTATGATACATTGTGAAACTACAATAGATTATAACTTTACTTGCAACTATACAATATTTATGAGAATAATTTCTCAAACTACCCAGGGAAGTAATGAAATCATTGTCCCTGGTGGTGTTCAAGAAAGGTGTAGATAAGATACTTAGGGACATGGTTTAGTAAGCATGGCAATGATGGTTTTACAGTTGGACTTCATGGTCTTGAGGGTTCAATACACATTTCATTACTCTGATACTAAAGGAGAATTAGTTAATTTTAAGACACATTTTGAACCCTACATATTTCAATAAAAACATTTCCTAACTGGCACAAATATAAACTCATCATAAGATTTAACTTAATAAGTTATTTCTGAACTATAGTTCTCAAGTCATAAGTTCTTCACTTAACAGAACAAAAAAAGAATAATTTTTTTGCAGCAGAAGAAATGAAATCACCCTTTGGTATTGATCTATTATCAATAAAAGAAAGATAATTATGTTTTAATATAATGTAAATGTTTTAAATGGTAAGTTTTAAGTTCTTCAACTTACATATATGCACAAACACGTGTGCTTGTCTGTCTGTTTCTGTCTATGTCTGTATTTTTATTGGAGGAATACATAAGGAAGAGGGAAGTATGTTTTAACACCGAGTGGTGTATTTCAAATATGTCTACTCAGAACTTTCACAATAAAATTTAATTTCCTCCCGGGTGTACATTTGTGATGAGATGGGCTCAATTCCTTCGAATTTTGTCAGGAAGTTCCCTTTGACATGTACTCTTGGTGATCTGTAAAAAGCATAGGAGTTCCTTCTACAAAACAGATTTATCTTGTAAAACTCCTCAAAATGTTTTGTTTTTGCTTGTTTTTCTCCATAGATACATAATGAATAAATATTTTTTAGGGCTTAGTTTGTTTGTTTGCTTGCTTATTTGTTTTTAACAAAATCAACATATTGCTTTTCTCTCTCATTACTTCCATAATATAAGTAGGATTAAAAAAGAAAGAATAATCTCAAAACACTAAAATATGGTGTATCTACAGAAAATAGGATGTATCTTCCAATATTTCCACTGATAATATTCCCTCTGAAACCAGCAATTTGCATAAAATAAATACTAAGCAGTAATTCTTGGAGTTGACCCTGAAATCCAGTATTTATTTGAACAGGGCTGAGGTGAATATAATACTACTGAATAATGTAATAGAGAGATTGTCCTTTTTAATGGGCCCATGGTGAGAAATTTTCAACCCACAGGTAAGGATTTTAAACTGCATGTGCAGCGTTTATGTGCTATAGTCTTTCTAAATGCATTTCTATTCACAACAAGCTACTGAATTTGCTAGGTATGGGCACATTGTTGTACAATGTCACAGGATTTTCTCAGCTATTCATGTTCCTTCAAATAGCTCCATCATTAAATTGTGTAGCCATTTTAGTTAAATGGAGGTGAAAGAATGTGTTCACTTCTCCTGTTCTACTCCTTATATTTTGTATTTGATTAACTCAGACTGTTAGTAAGTTCACGTCCCCTAGTGCCCTTGGGATACTTGGGAGTGTTTATATTTACACTTGATATTCTGTCATCCTCTCTACATTATTTGTCTGTGTTTGTTTCCAATCCTGTGAGCTGTGAGCTTAACAGGCTGCAAAATTGCAAAATGACATGTCCCAGGAGCCGAGTCAGGACTCAGTTCAAATTTGTCGATGTCAACATCTTTAAGTGGAAAGTAGTTTGATATACATAAGCTTTCTATTTTAGATTATACTGTAGTGAAATGTTTTGGTTGTCACTGAATCACACCAAGCAGTTCCAAAATGTGAATAGTGAGTATATTGAATAACTTACTCTTAACTCAAAATCAAAAGCATTTTCTTATATGAGGATGAATGAGTATGTCCTAACTGTCTTTGTCTAAATTTTTCGCTCAATGATTGTTTGTAAAACGTTCTTTTTGACTATGCATTTTACAAACAGTGTTCATGGACATTTCATTGAGAAATGTCTTCATAAATGACTGATTCTAATGAGAAAAAAATAATATAAACTTTCTTAGTGTGACTTTTTGAGCAAATACCATTATTCCAAATGTTTATTTCAAAACTCTGAGTAGCTACACTGAAATTTGTTGCAAGGTTAAAAGACCTATATTTTAATTCGTTACACTTGCTTATGAAAATTATGGATATATTAAAGCTATGTGATAGAGGACAAGTGTATCTAGCCAAAAGCTCAAATTCTGTGAGCTAATCTCAAAACCTTAGTGATAGGGATAGGCTTTTCACTTGGTCAGGACAGGTTACATACATAGTTTTTTTTCGGATATGGAGAGTCTTGGATTGATAAGGGCTCCTCAAACTGCTGAGAGCTGAGAATTTTATGGCACTTTTTTTTCTTGATTTATAAGACGATTTATAACAAGGCAAAAAATGACCTTGTTTGGCATTTAGAAATATACGTTCAGCAATCAATGATTCGAAGAAAGATTGTATTATACCCAGAAGACGGCTAATGTGTATTAGATGCGCAGTAGTAAACAAAACACAATAAAAATACCCCCTCTCAGGATGATTTTTTCCCTGTCATCTGATAAAAAGCAGACTAGAGTGGCAACAAAAAGCTCTCCCTTCTGACCTTACTTTGCAGCAAGAGCCATTCAACCAGGATGATAATGATAGCATAGGTAAAGGGGAAGAAAATAGGGAAAAATCATAAAGCAAAGGTAGCAAATGTCAAACTGACAAGGCTTTTATGTATCACTAAGCCCACAGAGAAAAAATGTCTTGCCTTACTAAATCTGCCTCTTTCACTACAACACATATCTCTCAAGAGCCCTGACTGCTGCTATGCGCTGGACTAGCAAAGGAACTCAACTCTAACTGTATCATGTAACTGAAATTGCTCATTGTAAGTGGAAATGACTTTGGACTGGAAAGAGTGATAAGTGTGCTATCAAATAATCTAATAAAATGTATTTGTTTCTTTCATTTACCAGCCAAAATTTTCTGAGAAGTAGCTTCACAGAAGACAAACGCAGCCTTGTCTCTCATATTCTACTGAGAAATCAATTATAGCCACTCATGCAAAATATGTTTATTTTAAGATACCTTGTCAGAAGTGGGACCAAAAATAAAATGTAAAAGAAAAGTACATACAAAGTGCCACCACACTATTATGTGAAGGTCATAGAGTACAGTTTCACTTGAATGTGGACTTGAATGTCCTACTCTATCAGCGTAATTCCAGGTTTACAAAATTCACAGTTATCAAAGTGAATATGCCAGGAACATTAAATAACATCCAATTTAACATTTCATCTTGTGGACTCTGCTATATTGGAAAACTAGCCTCATAGTAGCTCTTCTCTATATTCATCAAAAGGATGTCTGTGTGTTCAGAGAAATATTTTGTTACATTATTTCATCAGTAATGTTCTCAGTATAATAATATTTCAAATGTGAGCAAAGGACTTTTTTTGTGGAAACAAGCTCAACGAGAATATAAACAATATCTGAAAATTGCGTGGCACATTTATTTTTACATCCAAAAAACCCACCAGACTCTGATGTGTACTTAAATATAAAATCCTCCTGGAAATCTTTCATTCATATTGAATCAAAAATGCCAAGGAAAGCAATTTCACGAGGAGTTTGGCTGCATGTTTTTCTCTAAAATAAAATTGAATATATATGTGTAATTTCCCACAGAGCTGAGGTTCCCTGATTCTGAATATTCTATGTCATTTATATAAGTGAAAATTGGTATAATACCTATTTGAAACATTACATTTTGCTTTTATTCTTTTTTTTTTTAATAAGATTATTCTCTTTGATGGAAAAGGAGAAAGAAATGCTCTAAATCTGATGGTGGAGAGGTATTAGAAACTCACCTTCCATTTCATGGGGAATCATTTCATGAGGAAGGATAATAGAATCTTTTAGATGATCAAGCATGAGGCAAAACTTTTGTTGTTAGTTCAGTAGTTGACATGGCTTAAAACTCATTCCATGTTTCATAAAAGAACTTGGCCTAATAATACAACCATTTTCTCTCCCTAAAGGAGAAGAGTACCTGTCTGATCTATCTTTTTCTTCAGCAGTTATGGAAGTAGAAAAGAATGCTTAAAATGAGACCTTAAGAAAAATTATACATACCTGTCCTTGAACTTTTGGGTCTTCTCAGGTCAGGTTCCTTTTACTTTTACTCTAACTCTTCTTCTAACTCTGCATTGCAGGATTCAGAGTCAGCCTTTCATTCAGTAAAACACAACAGAAAATCCTCAGGTGTTTTTTCTTCTTTTCCATACTGCCATCACATGACTCTTATTGGTCATTCATCTCCAAATAAGTATAGATGTTGGCAAATGACTAGCCTGAAAAGTAGCAAAATCTCTAGACTAAAAAGTAAGTTTCCCAGAAATGTGAATATTTCATGTTAGAACTATCAAAAATGTCTCTAGAATCAGAGATATATTTAAACTAGTAGATAAATAGGTTTATAGATAATGTGCAAATCAACAATTTTTCATATAAATGTAAAAACAGACCAATGTCTGTAGCACTGTTGTAAAAGAATATGCATGTAGTCTTGAAAACATGTAGACTTCTCTAATAATAATAAAAAGTTGACCTACACCAGTAACAGGCATTTCATCTTAATTGTTTTAAAGTGTGGTCTTCTTTTTTTTTTTTTTTAATAGATGTACATAGTTATAAACCCTAGGTACAAACATCTTTTTTTTTCCTACTTTTGTGAACTGCTATTTGAGTTTGAAATTGTTGCTTATTCTATTTTTAAGATACATTTTGAAAATAATTCATTTACTTACTTGGACTTTTATGTCTCAGCTTGCCAAAGCTTCAGGATTTGTTGTCTTGCAAAAATAAATTGTCACGAAATAAATTCATTCCCAGTAGACCTTTATCACAGCATCAGAAATGTACTGGGTCTTGCTAACTAGGTATAATTGAATTAAAATTATACACCCTATTTTTATCAGTCAAATGCTTTATATTAGTCTTTCCTCTATTATTTCCTCTTTATTCACTGGAAGACACTCAGTAATGCATGAGTTTACTTTTACGAAGGCCTTTTCAAGCTTTACCTTATGAGACATTCACTTATTACAAGAATATTACCTGATAACAGGAAATTTCCTCAAAGCATAGCTTCTTTTTTTTTTTTTTTTTTTCCTGAAGTAGAGAAAAGCTCCCAACTCCCTCATTCAGTACAATTGTCCAGAAAGTTATTGAATGCCTTTGGCTCCTACAGACTTCTGTAGAAACTAAAAGAACATATGAGGTGTTTTTACAATAACTAACTGCATATGAGTACAGCTATTTTGCTAGATTTCCTTTTCAGTTATCGGAAGTTTTTTTTTCCTTTGTCTGTCTTTCTTTTTCAGAGAGATGCCGGTGAGTAGCCTTGAGAAGTGAATCTGCTTTATTCTGAATTCAGATGTTCTGAAAAGAGCCTTTGTTTCTCTCTCTGTTTACTCCAGGAGACCCCAAGTACATTAGCATCTTTATTTCTATAAATACCTCACTAAAAATGCCCATCACTTCACATAAGCAAACTGGAAGTTAATTTGCATTATTTTTAAAAAATTTGACGCAAAGAAATAAATTCATAAATACCTGCATATATTCACAGATTTAGGCATGAGAGTACAGGAGTTTTGTTTTGTTCTTATGAAAGAAAATTCTGCCACAAAATTTTATCATGAGAATTCTCAATTAGCACTGAGACTTTTTTTCAGAAACTGACTGAATCACTACTGGAAAACATGTAGCTTAGAAAACTACAATTTAAATGATTGACATTTGACAGAGCTCTTAGAAAACTTAGTTTGTAATTATCTTTAACTAATGATCATCTGTATCTTTATGTTCTCAACAAATATATTCAAGAAAAATAAACTATTTTCAGCAATAAAAGACTACAGATTTCCTGTGGAAGGATGGATGCTGCTCTCTTTCAGACAGGAAAGGCAGTTGCCCTGCTGGCAGGGGCTGCAGATCGTGTGGGATTATTCAGAACAGTGGGAACATGTACATCGGGGTCCACATATTGTTCCTGAAAATCTCAAACAGAAAAAAAAGGACAGTCTCATATTCATCTTCTGACAGTAAAAGAAGTGGTTTATGCCTTGTGTAGAAATAAGCGAATTAATGACATGATTTTATAAAGTGGCCTATGGTACAATTAATCTTTATCTATTTTGACTAGGGTAGCTATGATGAGGTCTTGATAGTGAAATTTTGCTAGTGAAAATGATGTTTACCATGTTATTTCACACAATTTGAATTTTGCTATATTTTCATAATCTGGGAAATAGACCATAGAAAATATTACTCTGAGAAATATAGTTAGAGAGATGTTACTAATGTATCTTCCCATCTCATTTTTATCTTGAGTAAAATCTATATTAAATCAATTTCTCTGCTGAATCTCTTTATTCCATACAAGTCAAAGGATCCAGGAAAAAAGTCCTTCTCTCTGAAGGACAATAAAAGAGGAGGGATCGAGGAACAAAATAGTCATTTACTAATGAAAATAGATCAAGAAAAAATCCATTTTTTCCTGAGGAATTTTTGTTTGCTGGTTTATTTGTTTGTTTTGCTTCCCACGTATTGTACCTGCTGATTCTCTGTTTTTGCAGGAGTTACCCAAGCATATATTAAGCAGATATCTACCATGCTGGCCTTTAGTGCCTCAGGTGCTAGTCTGACAGTCAGTTTTCCTGTTGGTGTTGAAAATATAGTTTTAAGATTTAGCAGAGTGACAACAGTGAGGACAGATGCTCTTTGCCATTTGGAAGATATTTCAGATGTTTCAATTTTTTCAACTTTCAAATGTTTCATTTTATAATCTTTTTGCAGAGAATAGCTAGACTTGCATTAAGCAACAACGGGTGTTCAAAATATACTTTTCTAGTGCTGTGCTCTAAGATAGTGATGTTAGCCTGAGGGTAATCAAAGAGACATTGTTTAGCGGCTCGTTCCATTTTCTTTCTGATATTATGTATTAGATTAACCGCTCAAAAGTATTCTTTTAAAGGATTAAAGAGTAGGAAAAAAATGAATTCAGTTTGGAGAATAGAAAGTTCTAAACTGTAATGTTTACTGTGAATATTTGTCTTTATGAGAGCTGAAGTGGTAGAGGGAGTCTAGTTGGAAAAACACTTTTAAGAGGCAGCAGCTCCTAGCAAAGTGAGAAAAGATATAAAAAGTAATGAATATTTATTATGATCTAATTCATAGCTTTTTTTTCTGAGGAGACTATCTGTCCTCATAGGACAATAATCTATTCCTCTGTAGACACTATACCTGTATTTTCCTGCACTGTGTAGGATATCATTATGTTAGGGAAGCATGACTGCTATAAACCTGATGATAGTTTTTGAATATCATAGCAGAATCTCTGTGGCTCTGAAGATAAAGCAATTTCTATTTTAGACTTAGTTTTTCTGTATATTAAACTATAGGTAAGTGTGACTACTGTCTACAGACATATAGATATGGACAAGCCCGCATGGTATATGGAAAAAGGTTGATTTTTCAAAGGACAATGAGTCTCATTAGACAATGCTTATCAAGACCTGATTTCTGTGTTTCTATCATAATTTTGTGTGAATATGGAAAGTTTATGATACATTTATCTATCCTTATTATTTCTAAAGTAAGCATATCATTTACTCGCTGTACTTCAAATAAATGTTGTCAACCGATTCTTTTATTCACTGATGTTTTAAAATACTTTGTCTTTAAGAAATTAAAAGAAACATAAAGAACAAAGAATGAAAGAGGAACCTTAGCCTTAGGTCTATATTTGCCTACAAGTGGCCAGAGTGGACAGTGGAGCAACTGATCTCCAGAAAAGACCTCCACCCAGGAGTCAGTGGAGGGAGGGATATATGATAAATTCAGCAGAGTTGATCTGACTCAGTTCGCCCACCCAAGCTGATTTTATAAACATTGATCTCTTTCCTTTGCTTTAAGGGAATAGCTCTATTCCTTCAGAGAATAAAGCTGTTTAATCATGAATTCAGCACATCATGTTGTTCATACCTAGTCAAGATTCTGAGATCATTCACAGGACCATATCTATTTCCTGAATATATTATTTTCCCATTTTTTTTCCAAAAGTGGTAAAAAAAAAAAAAAAAAAAAAGTGGTAAGAAAAAAAATTCTCTCTTTTTTCTTTTTTTTTTTCTTTTTTTTTCCTCCACTCTATTTCTGTGGGATTTAGAATACCTGGTTAAGAGATGTATATAGATTAGGTTCCTTGGTATGAAGAATTCTGCTGAAGTTTTCCTATTCTCATAGTAGATATTGGCCAGCTTGTATTTACACAAGATAATCATCAGACTTCTGCTTCTTCTTCTGACTGATGACATGCTAGTGAGAAAGCAGACTATTGTCAAGAGTAAAATATGGAAATCCTCACATACTCATCATGTCTTTGTTCTCAGTCTTATGAAAGTAGCTAGCAAGAAAAAGTAAATAAATGTGCATGGGTCTGAAAAAAAAATACACTAAAGGAATTATACCTTTTTACATGTATTATAAAATTAGACTCAATCTGCATGTCATTATCACAGAAAATAAGGGAGACCTAAAGTGATAAGTCCTTATCTCAGAAAAGAGAAATATCCAGAGTTAATAGCAAAACTATCTCCTGGTTTCAGCCTTTCGAACTGGAGTCTTCCTTCACGGTAGCAGAATATTCATGCTTGCTCACAATGATGATTTAGGTACCAACCTTAGAAGCATCTAATCTTGACCAAGAGTGGAGGGAAGACACTGAACTTAATTAGGAATAAGAATCATTTTAATTCTGTTTTGAAAATTAACTAAAATTTAGAGTTGAGTTAATGTTAACTTCCTTTTAACATGGAAGAGAGAAATTCCAAGCAATTCCAGAGTGTTAGTTTTGACTGATAGGGATGTTCTACATTATCGTCTACTTTTTTATTTTTTAACTTAGGGTGACATTAATATTCATAGAATGATTTTAAAATGCCTAACATTTAGAGCCAAATCATTCTGATCTTCCTCTTGTGACTGGTTGTACTGAGGATGAGCAAGAGCTATAAACTTCCTTAATTGCATCAAGATTCTTTGAAATAGAGTCACAAAATTAGCATTATCTTCCTAACTAGCCATTACTGGAACACAGTTGCTTTGGAACAGATGGCAATGCTTCTCACTGGGAGGTCTGCCTATAGGATGAACAAGCAAGAAATTAGCTTCAAGAGAACTGTCCACTCTACTCCAAATACCTATTATTGATGAGATAATATTGAAGGGATAAACCCACACTGATTTTCAGTGTGCAGATTGAAGGTGCATAATAACTTCCAAGAGATAAGCAGTGGTGAGCAGCAGAGTGTGATCTGAGCTACGTAAATTCTGAGCAGGCACTAAAACTGACAACAGGCTTCCTCTTTCTCTTCTTAGTTTTTATCTTATAATAAACCAGATGAAAAGAATGATAAATGTTCAGTCACAGTTAATACATTGTACTTAATACCCCATTATTTTAAACATATACGAGTTAGAAGCCAGTTCAGCATTTAGATTGCTTTGGCTCGTTCTAGGTTCTTTATTTGAGCTAAGCCCTGACTTATACTAAGTGCCTTTCATTGTAAAGGCTATTGTAAGTGAAATGTTTCTGTGCTGGATTTAGGCCACATTATAGCATTTTTATTATGCTTTTGAAAAATGAAAGAAAAAGAAAAGCTAAGAGACCACCTTTGATAAGTCATCAAGTTTAATTAGATGTTTCTTTAATGGAAGATGATGTCTATGTTTTGAGTGCTTTACTGGCTCTCAGTTGCCTCACTTTTTTTTTTTTTTAATCCATAATTCCATATTAGCTACATTATGTAAATGAAGATAATGGTGATCTTAAAATTAACATTTATATTGAGAAAAATTAAATGTGAAATTAGAAACTGGAGATAACAGATGTGAACACAACAAAAAAGTGTCTATAGTAAATTTTAAAACAAGAGAAGACAGACAGTAATATGACAGGACGAAGAGTTAGTAACCAGAGCCATTTCTCAGACACTAAATAATGTCCCATTTTGGGGGGATGTATATAGCTAATTTATTTTCAGTAGACAGAATAGGCCAGTAATTTAATCAGTTACTCAGCAATATTACCACAGGGATGAAAGGAAAGAAGGAAGAAAACAGTGGTGTATTGGTTGAAAAAGATATCCCGCTATCTTTCATTACGTGCCTGTTTAAGCTGTTAGAAATTGTTTGGAAATGTACAATTGGTAGTTTATTTATTGAGCTAGTTTGATTTGGTGATACTGATTTTCTGACCACTGCTGTATAAATGACAGCCCAGGAGACAAAACAGAAGCCTCCAGGCAGCCCTGAAGAAAACTATTTTCATCTACAAAAGAAGTTCCACATGCTTTCAGTTCTTCAAAACAAATGTTAACCACAAGCCTTTGGTGTGTATGTCATTAAAAAAAATAAAAAGAAGAGAAGTTAATCTTGTCTTTCTGGAAAACACATAGATATGCGGGTGGAAGGCCTGCAAATAGTCACAATATGTAACAAAAAGAATCTTTTAAGCCATTGTTTTTGTCAAAGACATAGGTAAATGGGTGATGGTTTGAAGATTACAGAGCATAAACAGAATCGCTGTACCAATATTGCAATGCTAAATAACCCATTTGTCTGTCATGCCAAATCAACTAAGATACCGAGTGTGCTCAGACAGACCACTTCAGTGCAGGCTGAAACATGTTGGGGAGCAGCTGTGCTTTGTGTGTGTGATTTTTTTCTCTTTTAAATATGAAAAAAATCAATGTCTGTGTGTCTTATTAATGTGCCTCTTTTAGTTTGAGGACGAACACTAGGAAAAAATGGAGCAGGACATAAATGTATTATTTGAAATGGCATAATAGAATAAGGAAGACTTTTACCTACCAAAGTGAAAGGCAAAAATGGAAACTGCTACAGTAAGAATAAAATGTGAGAAAAGTCCCACAGCAATGACTCAAAGAGATCTAGTTTCATTAGAGTTTATAAACATATCCTTGACATGAACTATCTATCCTAATTCAGCTTTATGAAATCTTTTTCAGTACATCTTGAAAACATGTATTTTATTCCTTGAAATAAATATACTAAATTTTAATCTGATGAGATGTCAATGTAAGTGCTAACTAAGAAAGCCAAAGGACATTCTGTAAATGAAAAAACTTCAAAAATATAATTCTTGAACTAGAGAAAAACAACTATCCCCCTCCTTTTCCATATTAAAAAAAAAATGCTTTGCCTTGGAAAGATAAGCCTGTTAATATGTACAAAATTGTCTTAGGCTTTATACAATATATAAACTATTAATTATCACTCCTTCAAGTACTTAAAAATGAATATACTGCTTAAGATGCTAGTCATAAACGTCGGCATTGATGTTACATACATACATTTCCACGGTGTGAAAAATGAGTGTCTTTCCTTGTGTTTTTTTATGGAAAAATAAAAGGAGTCATAATGTTGTTGTTTCCATAAGGTACCGATGTAGAGACTATTTCTCCTTCTGACAGCAGGTATCATTGCCTCTGTCCTACTCATTTCCCTGCCATTAGCCATGTTTTCCCTTCAAACCCCATTTTTCATCCCATGTTATACCCCATCCCCTTTTCCTTCCATTCCTTAGTGGGAAGAATCATATCAAATCCCTCCAGACAGGAAAATTCAGTATTACTTATATTACTGAATAGCATAAAAAAAGAACAATTGACTTTGGAGGAGCGCTAATATTAAAGGTTGAAGTGCATTTAAAGTAGATTGGAAATCCAGTCTCTGTAACGTAACCCTCACAAAGTACAATGCAAAGTTCTGTTCCGTGTTGCCCTTCGGTGCATTGACATTATGTACCTTTCAGCTCATCTCTGTATGATTTCTCAGCCATAGTTCGAATGTATTTTCTATCGATTCTCTTTTCTAACAGGGAAGATGATGGGTGACCTCTGGTGTAAAGGGGTTACTCATATCAGGCTCACCTTATATCCAGGCATATTATCTTTTATAATTAAAAAACACATCTATTAAAGGTTTTTAGCCTTAAGTTAAAACCAATCTTCTTAAAAATCAATATTCTGGGCTGTCTACATAATTATCTGAATATTTGTTTTGTGCTTATAAATACATATTAACTAAATATCTAACAAAATAGTTAGTATGTATTTATGAGATATTTACTCAATACAATTAAAAAGCAGTTCAGTTTCAGAAGGAGGTATGAGTCCCTTTTTAAAAGGCAGCACTTAATAAGTGATGAGGTTCACTGTAATGAGAATTTTGTGCAGGGTAAAATTACTACTTGCTGTTCTTTTGCATTATGCTGTTTATTTTTGGTCTCTAGAATGAAATATTTCACCCATATTTGGCTGATTATGTTAAAAAAATGAACAAGGACTTTTGTTTTGAGATACACTTCAGCATTCATACTGTAGTCACTGGGATTTCATTACACTATCAGAAGTGATAACTAAATTAACACAATGATCTCTTCAGTGCCAGTGGTGCTTTATTTTCTGCTATTATTTCCTCCTTTTTGCTGCATATGTGGAATATTTGCATCACAATTGTTGAAAGTCTCTTTGGCTGTGCAACTGTACGCTGTGAGCTGAGTCGTATCAATGGCAAACCTCTCAGGTTGAAAGTACTTTTTTGTATTCATACCTAATGGTTCTGTAATGCTTTGTGATCAGGCAAGGAGAAAAGATGGGTATGGAAATACTGTCTTTTGTTGTCCCCTCCCTCCCATTTGGGATGTCTAATAACCCATGCTCTGAAATATCAGCTGAAACAAGAAAGAGTCAGCAGACTGAATACTTACTGCTCTGGGTATTATGAACATGTCTGGGAGAAGAGATGCATAGTAAAGCTTTCTCTGGGTAGGCAAATTATTGAAATGCCACATGATGAAACAGGCAAGATAAACCTATTGCTGTATATAATAATATTCCATCTGCCAACAATGAGAGTAATTGTTATCTGCACCTTTTCCTTACACAAGGATTTTGCAGCAGCTTTGATATTATTATTCCATACTATATTGTTCTATACATTTTACATAAGCAATTATTAATAGCTTTCTGAGTTAGTTTTCTGAGAAGGAAACTTGAGCGTCACAGCCATTTTGTACAAACCTGGTGAGTATATTTACATACATGTGTCTCAGGGAATCAGCATGTCACACTGCATTTATATAGGAGTCATATATGCTTAGCATCTCTTTCATCCCCCTTCTAAAATGGCAGGCCTTTACTTTCTTTTTCCATTTTCCTTTGTAAACTGCAGTGTAGTTTATATAATTTTGAATAGTGAGAATGATCACTATCTTTATATAGTTATTTGTGCATGCTGAAAACAGTGAAAATGCGTTTTACTGATTTCTTAATTACTTCAAGATAATCAGAATAAATTAGAAAATATCAGTTTCTGGATTATAGGTTACAGGCTCAAAACACAGGTTAGATTTCTTTGAAAGTGACTGTACTGCTGTTGAGAAATTCTACATTAACCCACTTGACATGGGTGATATGGAATCATAGGGTCATAGAATAATTTAGGCTTGAACAGATCTCTGGAGAATATCTTGTCCAAACTCTTGCTCAAAGGGGGGTCTAATTAAATCAGATTGCTCAGGGCCCTATTCGGGCAAGTGTCAGGTAACTGAGGATGGAGATTCCTCAACTTCTGTGTGAAACCTGTTCCAGTATTTTGCTATCTTTATGGTCTCTGAGTGTTGTAGCAGCCCTCCACTGGACTTGCTCTTTCTTGTACTGGTGAGCTCAAAAGAGGGCACAGCCCTCTAGTCGCAGTGTCACAGGTGTGAAAACAAAGATAATCTTTAATACTTACATGCTCCAACAGGGCTTTTCTCAATGTGTGTTCTGTGATGTACTGCATTAGCAACAGAGATCATAGAATCATTATTGTTGGAAAAGACCTTCACAACCATTGAGTCAATCGTAAACCCATCACCACTATGCCTGCCAGACCATGTCCCTAAGTGCCTCACCTACACATTTTCCTGAACACTTCCAGGGACGGTGACTCCACCATTTCCCTGGGCAGTGTGTTCCAGTGCTTGACTACTCTTTCCCTTTACATTTTTTTCCTAAAAAAATCTTTTCTCCTCTTCTCTGTGTGAAAATTACTTCCAGGTGTGCAAAAGCAACAAGTATAATTGGTATTGCAGCTGGTTTCTCCACATCTACAACTACATTCATTCCCATGTAAAAGGAAAAGGCGTTTCAACTACTTTCTGAAAGAGTTTGAGCAAATGATACTCTAACTGTTAGTAACAGCCATTTTTTTCTAACTAGTAGACTTATGTTAGTAGCCCTGTCTGTTTTGCTCTTTGTTGTTTATCAAGTTAGTAAAATAAGATGGTGCTTATGTTTCATATTTTGTGTGAAACTGAGACACAATATAATTAAATATGTTTAATGGAGTTGATATTCATAATATTTTGAGACTTTCATCTTTTTCTTTAGATAAGTATTAAAATTATTGTGTTCTCATATGCATCCCTGATGATAGAATATATGTCTTCCACAGGAGAGGAAACTTCATCATAGCAAAAATACTATTTCTATATTTCTCCCACATAAACTTTGAAGGACTGAAAAAAAATCATTAACAGGTTTCTGTTGACACTAGTTCTGAGGACATGAATGGATACAAATATAAATCACTTTTCCTGAAGAAATACCAATATGACTTGTATTTTAACTAGATTAATTTGATTCTGTCTCTGAAAAGCTATTCATGTTAGTTTTTACAAAATAGATATACAATAAGTAAATCAGTGTTTATATATACAGTCAGTAAAATTGTATGAACAAAACTGCAAAAAGTGCCAGGCAATTTGCAAAGTTATGCCCTGCATGCTACTTATTGTGAAAATGTGCTAGCTATACAAGTATATGTGTTACATTACACCTGACTGACTGACAGAGAAAGATTACGGTCTAGGATATAAAGTCTTCAAAAGATTACAGGTCCAATCTGATCTCAGGAAAGAAGCCCAAGTCATGAAAGTACAATGCTTCTGTGATAGAAGGACAGACTTTTTTTGCACAAATTCCCATGAAAGCTGCACGTGACATTGTGCTCAAGTTTTTGCACATCCATTCTGCTTATATATACAGAGGCAAAAGGACATTGACAGGTACCTTTTCCTGTGGGGTAGACTGATATTCTGTGACCCCGGGACCCCCTAAAGGTCTGTGGATGGTTTGAAAAATAGATAAGGAAATAATGCACCCTAGTGTCATGTTATTTCTAAGTCCCACCTCTAGGGAATTATAAAAGTTAAGTCCACCTGACAATTTAAGCCTATATTCATTAGCTTATCAGTCAACAGTTTCATAAAACAGAAGTGCAGAAATGACGTATTGTGATTACTCCTCCTTCTCCTCATTCATCTTTCCAAAATATTTGATCTCTCTCTCAACAGAAAAAAAAGGACGGAGACAACTCTTTATTATAATTTCCCCTTCCTTTGCCCTAAGAGGAAATTTTTTTAAGAAAAACTACTTGTTAATCTTGTTGTATTTTTCTTGATCAAGTTTCTTGATGTTAAATGAGTGTCAGTGTGTTATATGTCTTCAGGGATCTCTAAAAATAACTCAGAACTTTTTAATAACTCATATTTAATTCAGATGAAAAGGAGCTCAGAACTATGTAAGTGGTTATGCGGTAGCTGATGATCATTGTTTATGGTTTAAATAGCCAAGACAAAAGGATAGTGCCTTTTGCTGAATGTTACAACCTGAATTATAAGAAAATTCCATGTTTTACATTAATATGTGTTATCCTACACTCATTAAAGAACATATACAATGTTGCAAATATTTAGAAAGTACATAAGAGTATCATTCAATTTTTGTTTTCTTTCATCTTTCAGTATTATGCCATGCACTGTAGCTCTATCAAAACACTTTTTTATAAGTATAATTACTACCTCAAATATTTATGATCTCAGTCTTCAATTGAGCAGACACAGAAGAGACTTATGTGAAAATTTCTGAACAAGTCAAGCCTAGCTGGACTAATGATGAAAGAGTTCATGGCTTTGAATTATGGAACCATGAGAGGAGGTGTAGTTGCTGTGTGCCACAGCAGGATGCACTCATGGCAGAAAGTATTCCAGAAAGTCTGTAGCAGTGGCATATTTCCTCATTTTCCCTGATCACTCTCAAATGCATGTACATACTTGCACAAAGGAAATACAGAAAATAAGTGTTGGAAATGGTGTGGCGTCATTAGGGATATCTTAAGGATGCTATGGATATCAAAATGTTTCACATTTGAGTTTTCATATTAAGTATCTAGTAAAAGGGAAAAATCATCATTAGGTGATGTCAGACCAGAGATGTCAGCCCAAAATAGTCAGCCAAACTTTAAAAAGTGAAGCTAGAAGTCTGAGTTACTTAAGGCTGAATAAAAACAGATGCTGTAGAGGTAGAATTGTTTATTTCCATTTCTCTATTAATGAACTTTGAAATGTAGTTCTCTAGCTTCTCTACTTCTGGTACTATTTTTTTTTTTCTGAGGCCCAAATGAATTTGTGTCATATCTAGTGAGATCTCTAATCTTTTCACTCTCTGAAGTGCAATTCTGTTTCCTGGATGCTAAATTGTAGAGCAACTCAAGATTACAAGAGAATGCCTATTTAGAGCTTTAGCTCTGATCGTCAGACAAGTGCAAATATCAAAGAATGGGAAGAAGTAAAATAAGAAAAATTCAGATGATTGGGTCACAACAGTAGTTATATTGTCGCTGTGCTTGCCAGTTACCACATGTAGGGGAAGATATATTTGCTCAGTATTAGAAAAAAAAGTATTAACTCTAGTCTGCATTAGCTCTAGCCTGCATTTTGTTTTATTTCATATTTCCAGGTTTAATATTTAGGTATTATAATTCATACTGGTATTTATTCTATTTCCTTTATATTACTGTGAATATTTTTCTAAAAGTCATAAATGGGGAAGAAGCAGAATATTTGTAAAAAAAAATGCAACTTTAAGACTCATTATTCTTACAAAAATATCCCATTTACTTGTGTAGAATGACAAGTTTTGAGTGCTTTCAAATCACAAAAAATAACATGATGACTTACAGCTATGACTTCATAGCAAATCTGAGATGTGATGATTTATTACTCTTTCTTCCAATTCCTGTTCTTCTATATTTTATTTCATTTTTATGAAATATACTTAAATATAAACAGTAGCCAAAATGCAAAATGTTATGTTAAGGGAGTTTCATAAAACAAAAAGATTTCTTGTTCAATAGGCTGGGTAAGGTTATACATGAATATTCCAGCTACTAATTTTAACATTTTAATGAATAAAAATTTATGGTAGACATTATGAAGTAATGTAGTAAAGAGGTTTCTTAATTTATGCAATTCTTAAGAATTACAGGGAAAGTATAATTTTAATTGGACTAAGTGCATGTTTTTTAAAGCCTTCTATAGAAAATAATTTATCCAAATAAAACCTTTTAGAATGCCCAGAATCTTTCAAAATTCTGGCAGAGTTCTTTTCTTTATTATGATTTTCATAAAACTAATAAGTCATTGTTTTACTGTTATTCCATTTGATTTTACAATATTATAACCATATGCAGTATTTTACCAAAAAATTCTAATTAGAAAAATGTTTGTACTCTCAGATAGGAACAAACATTTTTCAAATAAATTGTCCAATTTGTTTTAGGCATAAAAAATTATTTGATTCTTAAATATATATCCTCTGTTCAGCTCCTCCAAAAAACACTTCATCCATGTTTTACATATGCTGAAAATACCAGCAAAAAAAAAAAAAAAAGAAGAGCTTGGATAGAGCTGTAGCCGTCAGTTGTCTGATAGTAGGTTTAACTTGGTAATGCTAGAAATGATTCCCATGGGCTAGTTATCAATCTCCTTCTATATAAACATTTGTCTGTTTTTCCAAAGCATTTTTATATTTATATTTTTATATTACAGGAAAAATAAAGGACTGGATTCATCTTCTAAATCCAGATTCACAAATACAAATAATTAAAAATATAGTTTTAAACAAGAATAAATACCAGTATGAATTATAATATCTAAATATGAATCCTGGGGGGAAAAAAAAAAAAAAAAAGAAAGAAAAACATAGAGCATACAGCTAATATGAATACTTTAAGCCACAAGTTGATACCTTGACAGTAATACATTAAAGTCCTGGTTAGGTACATGTCAGTATTTTCACCTGCCATTATTCCCTTTTAATGACAGTCAAAAAGGGTCAGTACTATCATCATCATATTGTATTTAGGGTGGAAAGCCTAAAATACTAGGTTCTGAGAGGGCCTTAATTCTCACTGTGCAAGTCATTTCCATTTTGATCCATCTTTTACTGGCAATTCCTTGAATACATAAAAAAAACATGGTGGCAAATTAACCATTTAATATATATATTATATATCTGTATAGAAGAAGCAGATTTGCTCATAGTCACATAGTCAAAGCAGATCTATAAGACCATGTGACTAATATTATCTTTCAGTTTACACAAGAGAGCCAGTTTGGCCTCAAGTTTGACTTTAAATCTACAGAAGATTCATTTTCAACATGTAGAAGAAAAACCAAATATTTAGTTGCACATGTTTCAGTTACCAGTTTCAAATTTAATTTTCCACTCCAAATATTGACTAACATGATCCTCATTCTTCCCATCCCTCCTCATATTGTGCTTGGATATGTGGGCAAATTTTCAGACTAATTTGTTTCAAGATTCTTGCAAGTTCTTTCTTTCTTTCCTGGAAATATTTGAGTTGCTAACAAATATTTAAGTAGGTGCAAATACAGATGCTAGAACAGACTGCAGATATGTCCGTTGAAAGAACAGACTGTAGTCTTGTTTTTGAAGCACTTCATGTAGGCAGACAGATGAAATACTCAGGTGAATTGTCTGAGCAGCTCCAACAATCCTGATTTTGACTTTCAAATCTTTGCAGCCATTTCACAGGCCTAAAAAATACAAAGAGATATTTTAATACATTTAAAACAAATCTAGTCAAGAAATCAGTTTCTTCACCAATGTTGCAGATACTCAGTTCATTAGGTTACCTATCGTAATACAGAAAGTATTCTTTAGTGAATAGCTGACTCTTCTAAATTTTTAAACTCTTTAAAAATAGCTGAAATAGTTAAAGTTTCAGATGAAGGAGCTTTCAGGTAGGAGCATTTTATCTTTTATATTTTCTTAGTAATGATATAGTATTTAATTGATCAGTAGGCAAGTGGTTTTCACTGTATTTTTATCATATATTTGCAGAAAATACTGGCTTGTATTACATGAGGTATTAGTTAATTGCATTTCCTTTTCCCTCACCAAATAATATAATTAATAAACAATTAAATCTGGGAAATGTTCTGTACAATTATCAGTCTATATGAATGAGTGATATGACCTCTGCAGGGGGTTGAGGTAGGCTAATGTGAATGTTCAGAAAGGAGAGGTCACAGTAAAAACAAGTGATATAAATCCAAGAAGTATTTCAGATTTTTTATGTGATTTTATGAATAATACAAGTTAGTGTTATCTTATTCATATTCTTTATAAAGAAGAGTTGGTTTAAGTATCTAATGCACTTTTTTTTTTCTCATTACCAGCTTATTTTTATTTAAAATATAATTGTTGCTCAGGGAAAGTCATACTTTCAAAGAAGAGAAGGAATAATTCTATAGGTGTTTTTAAGTGGCATTGGTGACTTTTTAAATGTTTTATTCCTTCATTATTCATTAATCAGTAAGATAAGAATTCTGATTGCCATAGGCAGTTTTTATTTATTTTTTTCTACTCCCTGGTAAGGTGACTGAGAATTTTAAGAAAACAGTAAAGAATAGTAGACAGGAAATAATGAATAATGCACTTCTATTAAAAAAAAAATCTCATAAATATTCCTGACAAAATGTGTAAAATTTTGGAATCATATTTTGGGGGGGAGGAGAAGAGAGGATGGGGAGGCTGTTGTTTTTTACTATAGTGTCTAATGGAACACTCACTGTTTTTTCATGCAGTGAATCCACTATATTGAGGCCTAAGTAAGACAGAGGAAAGGCAGGTGGTGAAGTACAGAAGTGTTTTCTTAAAAATAAATAAATAAATTAAAAAAAAACTAAATTAGCTCACATAGCTTTCTATTTTTTTTTTTAGTGGGGATCATGGAGTTCATTTCATACATAGTACATTTTCTTTTGTCAGTACTCCTATGAGATACCCTAATGCAGCAGGTATGAACATAAAACATTGCTTTGATTATGCAGCAAGCAGTTTCAAGGACACAAGGCTACAGGACAATTCATTTTCAAAGACAGTATTTATTTTTATCCTCTTCCAATGTAACACACTTTTTAAATAAAACATTTTCTTCTTTTCTTCTGTAAGAATGAGTGAAATTACAAAGTTGAAAAATTGACTCTAAAGTTTCTCATTTCTCTTTGGAATAATCCACAGTGAAATCTAGACACACAGGTCCAAAAAAAAAAAAAAAAAAAGCATCGCTGAGCATTGAGTTGGCATGTGTGTTGACATGGAAAATATATTGCACAATCAAATTGGTATTTGAGAAAACTCAATATTTAAGCAGAGTTTAGCTTCCTAAAAGCATGAAAAATATCTCAAATACTAGTGTGTTGTATAAGGACTGAAGGAAAGGAGGAGACAAACCTAAATTCCTAATATTTTGATAAAAATATATCAACCCATTTTTGATAAAAATATAACAATATAGGTACAGTCAGATAGCTACAGCTGCCAGTTATCTGAAAGCAAATGATCATTATCACTTGGTGCACCAAACTGATCTCTGTTTGCATATTCTTTATGATTAATAATGAACATTGAAGAGTTTGATATCTATTTTTCTTTCCATAATAAATTCTGTGCAACCAGAAAGTATCTTCACTTGGGAGGTTGCATCTAACATTCTTTCTCATCTAAACAATATAGTAACTGACCTCATAATTTACTTATTTGATGTCTGCTATGTGTCTTTACCTATTAAAATCACTTTTTCCACAAAAGCAACACAGTGTATCCTATAAGCACTCCACAACACAAGATAGAGACAAAGTTCAGTAGTACTGGTTAAAAAGAGTGAAATAGATATAACTGCAGTCTAATAAAACAGGTTTATACAAAGCTTCACAGAATTTATATTGAAAAAAATACTGCAATTTTATGCACCTGCATGACATGCAGTATGTGTCAGGTTTAGTCATAGTCAAAATTTTAACTCACAGTCATTTAATTTCACGTCTTAAAAAAACACAGAGGTTTCTTCAATAACTAGCATTATGATCAATACTGAAATGTGATTGGATTTGAAAAAGATATAAGCCCCAGTAGAAGTCTAGAAATGGAATATAGGGTGGAAAACAGGTTACAGAATTCAGTGTAAGGGATGCATTTGCTGAATGGAGGCGCAGGAAGAACTAGAGCTACTTTGTTGGAATTAAAAATAAGCAAAAGATATGTGGCAGTAAGTTGGAATAAGGAGCTTTAAACTGAAGCTGAATAGCAGAAGACACAAAGCTGAGTTTATGACAGGATGTAAAACTTGGTTGTATTTATTCTGCAGCTAGAAAAACTCATTATCTCTGAATTTTATCTCTTATCTTTCTGGACATACCAATATCTTATTGAGATAGCCAGCAGGAAATATCAGTGCATTTCAAGAGTGAACTCCCTTTCTACTGGAAACTAGAATTTCTTATTCTAAAATAGTCAAATTTGGGGCCTGCTGTTTTTGATGCTACTGTTTCAAGTGTGTACAGAAAGGCAGATAAGACACAAATTTAAAAGCTTTCAAGTTGATCTTGCTTGTATTTTTTTATAGTCCCCCAGTTTCATAGATACCTGTGCAATCCTACTCATTTTAGCCTCATTTTGATGGAATGTCAGCACTGGTCAAAGTATGTTACAGAGCAGCTTCACACAGCTGGTATTTGACCAGTGCTTCTTGTAGGGAGCTTCATAAATGGAATGTCATGGCATCAGCCATATCCTCGAAATTGTCAAAAGCAGGATATCAATTTCATTACTACCTTCATACAATGAATTGCAATTCCTATGTCTTTAGAATTGATTCATTGAGAAAAACTTGAAAATCTCACAAATGAAATACGTCTTTTCAGTGGTGGCCAGCGATAGAACAAAAGGAAAAGGCCTCAAACTGAACCATCAAAAGTTCTACAGGAACTTAACGAAAAAATTCATGACTATGAGGGCGATAGACCCTGGAACATGTTGCCAAGAAAGATTGTGGAATCTCCTTCTCTGGAGATATTCAAAACTCGCTTGGATGCAAACCTGCATGACATGCTCTAGGTGACCTTGCGTGCGCAGAAGGGTTGGACTAGATGGTCTTCATAGGTCCCTTCCAACCTTAATGATTCCATGATTCTATGTAAAGCAACACTAAATACACATGTTTGCAACTCAGAATTTATATCTATATGAAGGACGTGTATTATTCTGCCAAAATAGATCAAGCTATTTAAAAGCAACAAATGTTTTTAAGTTGGAAAATAGGGACAGGAAAGGGTCAGGAAAGACAGAAAAAGAAGAGTGAGGCCAGTGATCACTGGTAATTGAGGAGGATAGGGAGTGGAGCTCTACTGTACCTCATACTTACAAACAAGGGAAAATGGGTCACAGATGTGACCATCAGGGGCCACCTTGGCTGCAGCAACCACAAGATAGTGGAGTTCAGAAACCTGTAAGGAAGGAACATGGCAAAAAGCAGGACTATATCCTTGGATTTTAGAAGAGCAGTTCAGGGAAGAGGGATCTAAGAGAGCTGGCTCAAATTAGAGAATCACCTCCAAACTCAAGAATGGTCCATCCCAACAACCAGGAAACCAGGCAAAGACAACAGGAGGCCTGCATGGAGGAGCACAGAGCTCTTGAATAAACTCAAACATAAAATGGCAGTTTACAACAGGTAGAAGCAGGGGCAGGTGACCCAAAAGGAATAAAAAGACACTATCTAAGCATGCAGAGATTAGTTTAGGACAGCTAAAGACCCCTGAGTTAAGTGCCCTTAACCTGTGAAAAGGTTAAGGGGAACAAGAAAGGCTTCTACAGGTACATAAGCAGCAAAAGAAAGGCTGTGGACCAGCTGTTGAATGGAACAGGAGTCCATCTGGCAAATGACACAGAAATGGCAGATACTGAAGGACTTCTCAGTCTTAATTGACAAGACTCACTCGCCTTCAGGAATCCCAGGTCTCTGAGACGGGGAGAAAGTCTGGAACAAGGAGGACTTACCCTCGTGGCAGGAGGATGAGATTAGAGAACATCTAAACAGAGTGGATATACACAAGTCCATGGGCAACTAGGGAATGACCTCATGAGCGTAAAAGCCAGATGGACGACCTGACTAATGTCATTGTAAGGCCACTCTCAATTATCTTTGAAAAGTCATGGTTCCCAAGGGCTGGAATAAAGCAAAAAAGGTAAAGCTAAGCTGAAGTTCTGTTTTCTCTGCATTGACAGTAAGCACACTAAGGCCAGCTGTTTTACGTTATTACCTTTGCACTGCTCTAGCGTCTAAAGGTTTCAGCTCCATTGTACAAATTCATTACTCAGTAAAAAAATAAAAATAATGATAGCTGGATAGAAATGCAGTCAGGATGATCATACCATATTTGAATTCAATAGTCATATTTTTCCTACATACTTTAGTTGAGGGAATACTTATCATCAACATATTGAATAAGGCTCCTGCAAGGAACATACCCACTACCATATGTTCTCAGACAGGCTTTCAAATCCTCAAGCACAAAGTACATGTGAATCATCTGTTTTCTCTTTTCCAGAACAATCTCACAGGTGAACAGAAAAAAAAAGTATCTTTAACAGATAGAGAATACTAATCTCAATATGTTTTTAAGTGGAGTAGTTAGCTTTAGGAAATTACAGGGCAGTCAAAGTGATCTAATGCAGTTAAATTTAATAATAAACAAGTGTGTCACTCAAAACACAAAAGCACAGATGCAATTTGAGATGAAAAAGAGTTCAGAGCCTCTCTTATCTCTTTAAAGTCCTAAGGCATCTTTGCATGTGTGTGTGTATATGGTGGGGGATGGAAATTCACCATTTATTCTATAAGAATAAATTTAGCATTGGTGTTATGGTGCATGACAGTCTTTGATATTCAATTTCTGATTCCCTGTGGTTAACAGTTAAATCACAGGGTGTTGGCTTATTTCTCAAAGCTGACTCTGATGAGGAACAGGGGCACGTGGCAGGGAATCCCGGGTTTTCATTCTAAGTACATAGTAGATATGTGCTGTAGGGGGCAGAAATTGAGGACAGTGCCAGGGGGCTCCCAGTGGGGTGGCCTGAGCCTCTCTGGCAGGGTTTATCCTATCGCCCTGAGGGAGCAGGGCACTGGGAACAGCGTGGGTAGCCCCAGGATCCAGCTTTGGATGCTGCCAAGTGGATGAGGAGGACACCTGTAGTTCAGGAGATCAGGCCCCATGAGAAAAGGTCCAGGGTAAAGTTTGGGAATCTGTTTGTAGGTCTGTGGCCAGGCAGAGGCAAGACTTCAACACACTACAGCAAAGTTCAGGGAGGGGCAAAAGGCACAAGCCTCTGCTTAAAAAGAGTTCCCAATGGAAGGAGGGTGACCACATGCTGAGGCCTCTTCCAGATTTTTCTTTACTGCAGCTCTGATCTGCTGGTCCTGAATGAAACCAGCTACGCTCTTGGCCCTGATACCAGACAGCCATATCCCCAGGAGAAAGATGTGCAGAGGGTCATGATCAGAAGCAGGAACCCTCCCTCCCTCCAGCACATCCCTCTTCTCCCAGCTCTTCCCCTCCAACCCAAGGGGTCCCTTTCCATTGCCCCACTTCTTATGGCCTGTCCCTTGCGAGTTGGTTTGGATCATTTCAGACTAGAGGAACTTCTTTGGTAAATTCCCTAATCACAAGATTTTTTCTGTAAAGTGCAAGATTTCTGGCTTTGCTTTGAAAGACAGTCTTCAACCATTCCCTCCGAGAGAAAAGGTCTTTGCAGGCAGGTCTGGGCACCACAGGATGCTGAGTTCAAGGGGTTGTAGGTGCCGCTGCTCTAACTCAGGCTTTCAACTTCTTGCTATCCCACCCTTTTAATGGAAAGAGGAACTTAGAGAAAAAAGAAGAAAAAGCTGGGTCATGAGGGATTATAATTGAGGAGCGGGCTTTAGCTGGATAACTTCTATTTTAAAGGACAGGTTAATGTGATCCTTGCTTTTCCTGGAATCTTGTATTTTGTTGTAAAGTCAGCTGTACACACCAAGAGTTTAAAAGCTATCAACCAGAACAAATATATATATATATGAAATACCATATTTGGTTTCTTCAGAACTTCTGTGAGAACATGACATTCACACTCATTCATCTCGAAAGTCCATATTGTCTGGCCTCCAATTTATAGAAACATATCAGGAGTTAAATCCTTCAATCACAATATTGCAGATTGTACAAGAGGAAATTTGCACATATCAAATCCAGACATGGGGACTTTGATAAAAGAAATGAAGATGTTCTTTCTTCAGAAGTTGCAATAAAATGTCAGAGTAAATAGGGGAAGAAAAGTGTTCTTTTTTAAATTAAAGCACCCCCTAAGAGAGTCCAAGTCAGAGCAACATTGCTGTCTTATTCAATCTGTTCATTAATGTCAATTTCTTTTAGGTAGAAGATGAATGAGCTGTAGTGACACAATTTACAACTAAATCAGACTTCCAAATAAAGGTATAACAAGAACTACAGTTCCTCAGTTCAGCTCAAAATCTGCTGTCATTCACACTGATGTTAAACAAGAAGATCTTTCTCAGCTCACTCCACATCTATAGCAATGTAATTTAGTGCAGGATGTGAATTGATAGTCACATTTTTTTTAATATAATTTATTTCATGCTTCAAATCTCACAGTTCAATAACTATACCCATACAAACTGTATCTCTTTGTGCAAAAAATATGAGAGATTATGTTGTGGCCTGTGTAAAGTCTGAATATAAAGTGCTCTGTTTGTACATGTTTGGCTCTTTCTTTTGTTTTCAAATTGGACTCAAATTTGAGGATGGTGTAATGAGGCATCACTGATTTCCTAAATGACTGTGTTAAATAGTCATGGAAGATAGACTACTAATTCTGAACTGATTATTTTAAGAAGTGAAGATCTGTTTAATAACCACCTTACCTTCCATATACATATACTTACTTCCAGCACAGTGAAAGATGAATCTGCAGATTGCCATGCACAGATCTTTAAATCTTTCCCTTTCTCATAGATAGAATTTTTGGACTAATTAAACATATAGTTTTCACCTAGTGGTAGTATTATATAGAAAACCTTACACTTAATTCCAATTCCAGTACACTTACACTTAAGGCCAAGTTCTTGGCCTTATTTGATCAGACCCTTTATCTCTAAACTGAACTTTAGAGATATGGGAAGGAGGAAGAAAGAAATGAGATATTGTAACATGAGAATTCTCTGAATTTTAAAATTTTAGTTCACAAGCGTATAGTATCATTTTAGATATGATAGATTAAAGGCACAAATAAACTCTAAACAGGTCAAAGCAATAGGAAAACGTGTGAATGCTGATTGTCTTGGCTGCTCATTCCTAAAACCAATTCTACTGAAGATACTGGAAATATATGTGAAGATGAAAGGGAAAGAATATGTTCTTCAGACATACTGAACATCTGCAGTCTGTCCTAAATATATTTGCATAGTATTAGAAGTCAAAACACTTCAGTTAGTTAGGCTTAAAACATGTATAAAATATTTGAATGCATCCACTCATAATGACTGCAAGATAACAGTAAAAAAAATGTTACAAAATGCCACAAAGGTAGCAACAAGCTGCTTTCTTGAATAAGAAATGAATTGGTTACTAGGTAAAATAAATGAAAATATGGGAAACAAAGAGAACAAGTGAAAATATTGTTAGCAAGATATTTAAAAATAGTGATTTTTTTTGTTCCGGTAGCATTTTTCGTCATGAGTAAGTGAGTAAAGGAAACATAAATGCTGTCTTTTTCAGTTTGCATTTTTCTCTTTTTTTTTCCCTTGTGTAATACATTGATTCAAAGAATCATATTTTTTATAATTTTTTATCTTCAAAAAAAGAAAAAAATGGAAAAATGAAAAAATGAAAAAATGAAACTTGCCATTATCTGATGGAAATAGCAAGTAATTATCTGCCATATTATGCAAGACCCTTTTGGAGACTGTGGGTACAATGTGGTTTGTATGTGCAGACAGTTCAATAATGCATAATTAGAGAAACCCAGCATTGTTGAAGCAGTGAGTAAGGCTTGTTAAACTTACTGCACAGGCTCAGCTATGCCCTGAGAAAGATTTCTGTAAAAATTCTCCTTTAAGGTCTTTTTTTTATTATTATTGAAAAGAAATCTGGCATACAAACCTTGAAGATCTCATCATCTCTTTTAGGTCTGTCAGCAAAACAGCCTGCACAGCATCTGGTACCTTCAGAATACTCACTTACTAAATTAGAAAAAAAACTATCCCTGATCTCCCCTGTGGAGAACAATTTTTTCCACAATCAAAATTTGTATTTTGTCCATGTAAACCAGCTGTGCAGTTTTCATATTATTTCCATATCTATATTATGCAGAGGTATTAGAACTCTGCTCAGAATTTGCAGACCTCTTTTAGGTGATCACTGAGTACATATATTATCAAGGCATTTTCAGAAGTATCATAACAATTGCCTTGTGAAATATAGAAACAACACTGAAATTAGAGGTCTAAGGAGGAATTACATAATTAAAATGTCAGTATTGACTTATCTTTTTAAAAAAGGAATATAAATTTTTGTTTCTACAAAGATATCATTACATTTCACTGGTAGCTATTTTTCCCAGGAGTAACCGGATAATTAGAAAGATTTGCTGCATGCATAGAAAAATAACTTTGGTAGGTAAATTCCCTCAACAGGATTTATTTTAATAAAAGAATCAGAGTGAAAATAAACATTTTCATTTTATGGCGCTATTACTACCAGTGACATATTACTGCAGTGAGCTGTCTGATTTCTTTCTTAGACTAGCATAATATTTCACTGCCTGCACTTTCTCTTTAGTATGCACCATACCAAAATGCTGTTCACTAAAAGAAAAATTGTTCATTTTTTGTTATTACTCATTAGCTTGAACTTTTTAATTACACACTGATATGAGCTCAAGTTATGAAAATTAGTAAAGCTCAGAGAAAATGATATTACAAGGGAATGAAAAAATAAACTTACGCAGTCAAGCACCTGCAGATGTTTGCTTGTTCTGTTGCTTTTCCATGCCAGACTTCCCTAGAGTACCAACAAGTTGAACAACCACGTTAGGTCAATACCACGCTTGAGTCAATATGCCCAGAGAAGAGGTAAATGTATTGTCTCCTCTGTAATCAAAAGGATAACAACACTATAGCAGTTCTGTGGTTTCAACAAAGCTCTTCCATCTGATGGAGAGGAACTTTTATCTCCCTGTAATTGTGTCCATTGGGCATTACTATTATCTCTGTTTCTAGCAATACCACCTTTTCCAATCCTCTTGGATTTCTTTTTGAGATAAATTTCTTGTATTCTTGAGAATAGAATGTTTTTTTTCATGTCTTATTTTTCCAGTAGTTAACTGATGATCGGCTATTTTAAAACTGAGGCTGCTATTTCAGAATAAGTCAACAAGAACTTAGAGTGTCTGCAGGAGGTATTACAGGTCGTACTGGATACCTGCAACTGCTCTGAAGATCTTTGTGATATGACAGCCTGCTGCCCAAAATTTATTCATCCTCTGCCACTTGCCTCATCTTTGGAGGCAACTATTTCCCAAGAGATTGCCATGGTTCATCCCAAGAGATGGAAAGATGGAAAACCCAGGGCTTGGCTACAGATGCAGCTGCTGTGGGTCTGGTGGACCTGGGCCCTATTGTTTCTGTTGCCTGTTCCTTTTCCTCTAAACAGCTGTTTTACCCTGTTGTAGAGGGATATAGGGAATGTGTGACACAGCAGACTTTGCTGCCTCATATCACTTAGCTGCTTACTAAATATGAGGCTTTAGTCTAACTGCTAGATGCTAATATCAGACTTGCATATATATATAAAAGTATTAGAGAGACACATGTGGCATGGAGCTTGGATGACATCATTGTTTTATTCACTGCCCAGCACAGGGTTTTTAGAGGTGTTTAGTATTTAAGCATGCAGGTATATGTTGGGGATTTTTGAATGCCTCACTAGACACTGATAGTAGGCAAGGGTTCCTCTGAAGCATTCAAGTTTATCTGTAAACACTAAATACCACAGTGTCCTAATTATAATGGCACTTTTTCATTCCGTTGTACAAATGGGATTTGCTAGGTCATTTTCAGTGAGAAATGTTTTTTTCCTGATTGCCCTAAGAAGGCTGGGGAGCAACAACAACAGCAGCAGCAATTAATCCAAAAGATTCATTCCCAGGCAGGAAACAGGAATGGCTGGGGAAGAGTCGGGAGGGCAGGGCAGTGTGTCCATACAGGAAGGAAAGGGCCAGAAGTGTCCTGGAGAAATTAGAGGACACAAGGATCGTGAGGTCACCCTGTACGAGAGGGCAAGGATGGTAGGTACAGCTGTGGCCGAGGAGCTGCTGAGTTGCCTGTGGTTGCATGCCATACAATCTGTGGATTAGGGTCTGGGAGCATCAACATCTGAAGCAGCCCGACAGGCTCCATGGTCCCTGTACTCCAGTGTGGTCACAGGGGCAATAGGGTAAATGCAGGAGCGGGAAGGGCATCTCCCCTTCCCTCTTCCTTGCGCTGAGGCAGCTCAGGGGGGACAGAAATAGGAGGCAGGATCCTGGCTGCTGCACAGAGCTACAGCTCTTCTCAGCGTGACAGCAGCTCTTTTATATAAAATAAATAAATAAAGGAACCTCTTCTATTGTTATGACAAAGATGGAAAGAACAGTCTGTTGAGGAAAAATTAAGTGGAACATGCTTAACTGACTCCCTAAACAAGGAGTCACCTTCTGTCTTTCTCTCTTTCTCTCTTTCTCTCTTTCTCTCTTTCTCTCTTTTTCTCTTTCTCTCTCTCTCTCTGTCTCTCTTTCTCTCTCTCTCTCTCTCTTTCTCTCTTTCTTAGAAAAAAAGAATCCCAACAACTTGGACTTGATAGAGAAATTCTTTCATTTATGTAGCTAATATATTTGTAGTTAATATATTTGTTTATGCAGTTCATTTAACCCCTGATTCTGTAGAAACCTTAGCAGCGTGAATGAAATTTTGGGATCTGACAGCAAAGAAAGGATTCAAAAGAAGGAATGGCATGTGGCAGGTACCTGTGAAGGTCACAGGTTAGAGGAATAAACATTATCCGAACAGTCTTGAACTGATTATTTTAAGAACAATTAATTAGTTTAGGGATAGAGAAGCCAAGTCTATAGGATCTGGTTGCTATCAGGTTGGGAAGGAAGAGAGATTTGTTTTAGAAAACAGACATCATTGTAGAGGCACGGAAAGATTACACTCGACTCTCTGAATCTGAAACTGCTTCCAAAGCAAAATTAGCTAAAGGTTTTACTTCTCCTAATTTTTGCTTTTTCAGTTGAAATAAAGGTAGATGTTAAATCGTGGAAGAGACCTATGCAATATAGGCACATTTAACAAAGAAAAAAAAATCCTAGATCCCTAGGAAGCAAAAGTCAGTAAACTGGAAGTAGAAAACTCTCAGAAATTCTTTCTCAGCCCTGGAAGGATACGTAGAAATAACCTATAGCAATATTCAAACCTGCAAGTCTTGATCAAGGAGGCTGTGGGATTAGCCTAGTAATGGGTCATAAAGTCAGAAATACTGCAATGCAATATATTTAGGTTTATATCTGAAGTGATACTTTTATTTAAAGAAAAGAAAAAAACAAGGGTATCGGAGAAACTCAGAATGGACAGAACAAATATCTGAAACATAGTAAATATAGTGCTGCTAAAACTGGAAGCTTGTCTGTGTGAGTAATTTATTAGTCAAGATGCACTCTTGAGCTAAACAAGTACCACGGTCTACCCAGACTGTTGGTTGCAGAAATTACTGGAGATGCATAACAATTAACTATGGTTTTGCTATTCTTTCCATACTGCGTCACTGCTGTCTGCCTAGATTTGTGTTGGAATATTTTCTTCCAATTTCAGCTGATCGTGGTTATATAACTCTTCTCTCCAGCACAAATGATAATTTCAAGGGAAAGCTGTACATCTTGATTGCATATGAAATGCTTAAGTTTCACTAAATGAAATGTTATTATTCTCATTTATTCTGTGACTGCCTTATTTCTAGGTTAAAAATGAGAAGCAGAAGGAGTACCACAGATAATCTTTATATCTTGCCTTTGTTTGTAAGTTCTCTTTGCTTCTATTAATCAGTTTTCCTGAAAGTTAAGATACTGCTTCAGTTCAAGTATAATTCCTTGGTTTTTTTTCATAATATTTAATAATTAATTAATGTTAAAACTGTGAAAAAAAGAAAAAAAACTCCCTGTTTCTTCTCACATGCATAATATACTGGCAATCTGACTTTGACTCTTGTTTTAAATAAATAGTAAATATACAGTAAGATCTAGCTTCTACTAGCCAGCTGGACTCAGAACACTTTGTACATGATATGTCACTACAGTAATAATGAGAATTAAAATTGTTTGATTCATGACCTAACTCCAAGGAGCCAAGGTTTTCCAAAAAGTTCTACAAACATCAGTAAGTTTGGCTCAAGTCCTAAGATTGTACAAAATGTTTTCTCCTGTATTAATTAAAACCTGTGTCATGTAAATGGTGTTCTGTAAAGCTCACATTAACATTAAGAAAATAGTAGTTAGGCCAATGCTAAAAACTTTTTTTTTTTTTCAAGTCTTATTAATATTGAACTCCAGAGTGGGTCTGACCTGAACATGATGAGCATTCTTATTCACCAAAGGAACATATATCTGAGCCACAAAGCCAGCCTGGGGCAAGGTCCTCTGCTGCCTAGCACAGCAGGCTGCCTAAAGCTACAAAAGCTGCCCAGCTTTCACTGCTTGCTTCACCCATGACAGCACCTTGAGAGGCAGGTGGGTTCCCCTGTCCCCTTTACATTAGCTGCAGGCTGGAGCTCCTTCTGTCCCAGAGCTTCCCCTTTCTTTCTGTTGATCTTCCTGCAGCAGGATTGTGCTGGTAGGAGCCTGGACTCTGCCTTCAGGGTAGGAGGAGTCCAGCTGCTGGTGCCTGCAGCTGCACAGCGTCAAGTACCAGATGAACCCACCTCTAATTGGCATTTTTGTTTACAGTGCATTTGTTGGCTATTCCTGTGGTTCCAAATATATATATATATATATATATATATATATATTCTTTCATTCCCCATTTCATGATTTCAGCAGTTTCTTTAAAAATAATTAAATAATGTTCATTTATTTTTTATCACATTTAAACTCCAGAACAATTTCAGACAGCTGCAGTTTGGTTTTGCCTGTGGCTATATGTTAACCCTTACATACCTACAGTTGACTTTAAGGATGCAATATATAGTTAGAATATACTCATGCAGCATATGGTTAGAAGCTGCATTTTTTTATATTTTTTATTTTTTTCAAAACTATTATGTCCTACTGTGCAGCTGAAAAAACAATCCCTAAACCAATTCCTGACTGGAGTATAGAATTGCCTGGCTGGAGCACAGGAAGAAAGATCTTAACTCTGCATATAGATATTTATTGAACAAACCATTTTTTTTCTTCTTAGCTTTTTCTTTTCATCAATGAAAATGATTTCTGATGGAAGGATAAGGGTTTAAATAAAGTCGTGTACAATGCTGATAGGACAAAGGCTTCCAAGTAATTTGAGCAGAGAACTTGTAGTAAAAATTAGATAAAAGAGGATTCTCTCATACTTACTCAAAATCATATTGTCCTCTACCCTGCACTGTCAAATAACTTCAGATTTACATGTAGAGCTGAGATAAATTGTATTCAGTAAATCAGAAAAACTATCCAAGATCCTTACCCTGGGGTATTTCTCCAAGGAAAATTAAACATATATTTCAAAAAGTCCTTACAAACTGTATCTATCAGAGACAGATATAAACTTGTGTTGCTGTTTCCCTGGAAAGCTTTGTCACGGTGAACTTGAAAACTATAGTGCCTGAGATCAGAATTTTCCTCTATTATCCTTTAATTTTTTTTACTCTAATTGAAATAATTCTAAAATTTGTGTGTGTCTGTGTGTGTTTCTTTCAGAGAGCAAGCTGAGTTCTTTGACAGCTTATAGTATGTAACTAAGAGGAAAATAGAAGCCAAAGCAAAATGAATTTCAATGTATTGACTGTCAAAGATTATATATTTCAATCTGTGGTAACTCTGAGACTTAATGCAGGTTGCGTTTTAATGGCAGGTTATATTTTTATTGCAGAAACTCATGCTGAACTGAGTATTTTCACAGCTAAACACAAAGAATCAACATTCATTTTAATGTCTGAAATTCATTTGTCTCATCCATGAGTTGTTTATTTGTTTGTTTTTCTTTTTGTTTCCTCTCTGATACTTTGATCCTTATTCCGGGATCCTCACTTGGACTAATTGGTAAATTTGCTCCTATGAGACATCTATTTTCCTTCTCTCAAGACCATGAGTAGTGAGGTAGTAATATAAATAAATGATATTTTAAGTAGACAGTGAGAAAAACAGTTTTGTTTTTTTCTTTTTTCAAATTCAAGGCACCAAAATCTAGGATAAAGTGAGGTTTGCACAACTCTGAACCACAGTACAGTACCCTCCATCCACACCATCACCATTTTAAAAAGAGATGAAAAATGGATCCGTCTTCTTGCATCTTTCTCACCAGTACATCTAAACCGCCACACAACTGCCATGATTTTCCTACTCAATTTAATGTTCAAGATATTTACATTTTTATAAACTAATAACCACGGATTTTACTGTCTCTATTTAGATACACATTTACACAGTTGCAGATGCATTACACAGTTGCAGAAGACAGAGATCCCAGCAGACTCCTGACTTCATCTGAAGCCTTCTATACTTTGATTTGTGTATTCTAGCTAGGGAGGTAGCTCAAGTTGCAGATGAGCTAATATATTGTGTCAATCTCAAAAATCTTACGCAGTGTACCTCTCACAGTGCAATTTTTCCTTTTATCTGACATCTGTATCCTTCTGTGGTAAGGTAATTACATTTTGTAGAGGAAGATTATAGTTCATAAATACACTTGACATGTATAATAGATGGAAAAGAGACACTGCCTTTACTTTTAAGTTTTAATAGTGATGCATATTAAACTAATTGTTACTTATTCCAAATTTGTTTTGGCATATAATTCTGCTAGCACTAATCTTTCCAGGTTGATGAATGCCTGTTTCATGTCTATGGTTTTTTACTTTTTCCTGTTTAGCTTAATATGTTTTATTTTGGTATTTTATTTTTCAAAAGCAACTTCTTATACTAGGTGTCAAAGACCTTTTTTTGCTAGATTATTAGTTAAATAAAACCATCAACTCTTGTTGACTGATTACAGTGGCAGTTTGTTTTGAACATCATTGAAAATAACTACTCCAAAGAGAGAAACAAACATGTCAGTTTTGTTTTCCCTCTCATCATTTCAAAAGCCTGACTTTTGTAAGAGAAAAGGGACAAATACATTAATAATGACTAGAGGCATCATTTGTATTGATGATGAAGTTTAATTCACTATGCTGCTATTCCATTGTTTTAACCCAATCTTACATCTCTAGACAAAGCCAGCATATAGAAAATTATGGATAAGAGAAAACCCAGAACAATCTTGTTAAAGAGGAAGGGGCCAGAAAAGCATCTGCACTCAGAAAATATTAGTCATCTCTGATTCCAAACCTCGGCTCTACATTGAAGAGACGGCTCCTTGTATTCATAGTTTTCAGTGTGCCTCTGTAGTGAGCAATTGCTCCGACGGTGCAGATCTGAGCTGTGTCTCAGCAATAGAATGAAATGAGGGAACTGGGCCTCTTTAGCCTAGAGAAGTGAAGTCTCCTTCTCCGTAGACATTCAAAACCTGCCAGGACACCATCCTGTACAATGTTCTGTAAGTGCCCCTGCTCGAGCAGGAGAGTTGGAATATTTGATCTACAAAGGTCCCTTCCAGCCTCAGTCAGTCTTGTGATTCTGTATCTATGTGTGATGTGTATACATAGGCACACACCAACAAGAGTTGTGTGTTTCTTCCTATATATGTTTATATTTTTGAAACAAAATCTGGCCATATTATTAATTCACTTGCATTGCTACCATTTTAAAACTGGGATATGTTATTTCTAAAACTCCGTAGCTATCTATGGCTATGTATATTTATCCATAGCTGTCTATAAAACAACAGCATTTTTTTTAAAAAAAAACTATTCCCTTTATGTCAATATTAAATATAAATAAAAATATAAACCTGCAACAGTATCTCATGCTAAGATAGTGTGGGACACACTGATTTTCAAAGCCAAAAATAAGAGAAAAGCATGTTAAATTTTAACTATATATTTTAATTCCATATTGAATTGATTTGCTCAGATGTAAAATCTATAACCAGAGTAGACACTTTCTCAGTGGAATTTTCAATTCCTTCTCTTGCTCAAGAAATAAATATCTTAAAATTTCTGTAATAAGATCTTTGAGTAGATGCTTTAATGCATGCTGACAGGAATTCAATAGCTATATCTGAAAGACCTGTTTTTTAAAAATTATTTCCTGGTATGTGACAAGAGATTAATTTAGAATTCATTTGAGAGGACAAAACTCAGTCCTATCTCAGAACCTGAATCACTTACCATACTGTACTTCCTCCTTAATAGTAGGTAGTCAGTCAACATCTAAATCAATGTCAAAAACAAGGTCAGAATAGTCGCTGAAGTTTTTCAGGTGTTTTCCATTGGCAAATATGGTAGAAAACATAACATAGATATCTAACATTGCAAACAGATAACAGCTGCTTATTTTCCAATACTTTGCCATAATTCAAGTAACCTGAAATGATTTAAAAGTAATGTTTAACAAAATAGTACAGATTAGTCCACATAACAATGGCATTTCTGACATCTTTCTGATATCTGAATTATAGTTCATAGATGGATCATCTGAGAAACTGGTGTTAAATTAGCATTTTGTTTTCAGAATTTAATTTCAGTAAATTATGTTTTTACAAAGATATCTGTAAAGTTTGATCTATTCTGCAAATTCAGAAAATCTTTTTTTAAGCAACAGATATTTAAACATCAAAATTAAATGTAGAAAGTCAAAAAATCTAAGCTTTTCTAAAATGTTTCTAATACTTACTTACAAATTGAAAAAAAGAAAGAAAAAAGAAAGAAAAGAAAAGAAGTAGAAAAGTTTTGACTCGTAAAGTATTCCCAAAATAAAGCTCCATAAAAGGTGCCATAGAGGAAATGTAGTGTAGAATGAATATTGCTTAAACAGAAGAGCCTCTTTGCCCGTGTTGATTTGGATACAAGATAGCAAATACCCAAGGACTCGAGCTGTCAGAATGGTTATTAAAATCAGAACATTCTCCAGAAACACGATAATGCTGCATAAATAAACATAGTGCCCTTCACTGTTTTTTAAGTATTTTTCACACAAGGTCTATGTTTCCTACTGTGGAAGAATTGTTTGAAAGTGGGAACTGAGAAAAAATTAGGGCCTAACAGAAGTTTTGGCATTGCAGCCACTTCCTTGGGGTGATACACAGTTGCTACTTCTAGGATGACTGGTACCTAGGGACTCTGCTCCTCCACGGTGCCCCAGGCAGCACAATCTGCCCTCCACACAGCTGCAAGGAGGAGTAATGGAGGATGGAGCAAAGACACTGCGGCCAAACTCTGCTGCACTCCCTGTGCTGGGCTGCTGATAAGCTGCATAGTAGCTGCCCAATGCGAGATACATAATAACACGAGTGGTACTGAGCCAGCAAAGGTGGCAAATCACTTCTTTTGGGCCAAATTTTGCTTGAACTTTGCTCATTATAAGCTCATTATAATGTCAAAACACACCTCCATCCCAAAAGTTACCCACCTCCTTGGTACGACCACTCTTCACTGAGCAAGTGAAGATTGACTCTACTTTTAAATGAATCCGAGAGACTTTTTCATCAATCAATAACAATACTAAGCATGACTATGGTCACTCAAGCTCCACCTGCGTGTAAAGAAAAATATAAAAGGTGAATTCAGGAGGCAAAAGAGGAGGGAAGAATCCGTCATAACTCCTGGGTCAGTCGACGGGCTGATCCCCCTTTCTTCCCCTCAGGTCGGGACGCTGCCTGAGGAGACTCGAGGCTGAGAGCCTTCTCCCATCTATTGAGGTGAGTGATGGTTGCACATTTGTACATCATAGCTAGCTAAAAACTCCACGCTGTAGTATAGAATTTCCTGTACTGACATCCGAAACCTGCTTTATAAATGTTGCATTTGAATAAATCATGATGTCTGTGAAATCGACTGCTTGTCTAGGGCAGCAATCGGACTACTGACAGACTGTTCGTGAATCCGATACTGCGAGAGTTGAGCTTATAGTTGATCGCACTATTTGGGAAGTTGATTCGCTCCTAGGAAGGCAATCGGACCTATGGTCTACAGACTGTTTGTGAATCCAATACTGATTTGATATCTCTTTCCCCACACTCAGCACTACGGCTTTCAAACTGCCACATTTTCCCACCTACCTTAGTTCTTCGGCAACAGCCAAGAGATATCTTTATCCCACAGATAGAATATGAGTTTTGTAAATTAAAAATGCTTATATTTTGAGCTGTCATTGAACTGTCCATATAGTCAAATGACCTTGGGTAAATGAAGCTTGGTTCAATTCAGTCATCAGAGGGAGTTTTTAATGATTCCAATAGGCACCTGATCAGGCCTATTACTTCTTTACGCTCAGCTTCCCTCCATCTAAAATCAAATGGTAATATATACTCAGTATTGAGAAGAATGTCAAGATCTGTAGAGAAGAACTCAATTAAAGGCGACATCTACTGGGTAACCTATATGACAGATGATAAAATGCGTCTTGTTTTCTGACACAATATTATCACCAACTGGCATAGAATTTACATTTGTTATCCTGAATTACCTCAATCCCTGCATTCCATCCCCTTCTGAAAACTCGTTGGCATGAGAATTTATTTGAGCAATTAAAAGCTCATCTTCATTTTTGTTTGGCCTCAATCAACTCAAATCAGCTAAGTTTTTTTTGTATTTCCAGTGTGTTGTCTTGAAACTTTCCCTGTGAAGCTCATATACACAGACTTTAAAATACTACTTTTGTACTGAAATGTAACCACTTCTTTAGGGAGATGTAGTACCTGTTTTATAGTAAAAATGTTGTTATATCATCTCTTAGTGGCATTGCCTCTTGAACACACAAGGGAGGATTTACAGAAAGAGAAAACAATGCCAGGATGACTTTTTTTGGAGCTGAACTTTTATCTATAGCCAATCTCACATTAGCTTTCTCTCCTTCATTTTCCGCAAGTTCAGCAACCAGCAAAGCAAAGTCAGATCCACCATAGCAAATTGCATGCTTGTGAAAAATCAAGTAGGAAATCTGGGATGCCGTTTTTAGAAACTCAGCTTCCTTGGTATTTCTGTCCTCCCTCCCCAGTTACAACCTGGTGTACTGGTAAGTTATGAGTTCTTTCCTACTGTTTGGGCTGATGTGTTTCTGGGTAAAAAACATAGGAAGTGAAAGAAATAAGAAGATTTTTTTTTCATTTTTTTCACTGATAAATTATTCCTTTGCTATGCATGCCTGAAATGCTTGCTCTGTCTCTCTCTGTTCCTTGATATCAGCTCTGTATTTTCCTTCAGAAGTGGAGGAAGAGACAAGAATGGCTGTGAAAAAAAGAAGCCAAAAGGTCTGCAGCTCTGTGAATTAAATGCTGAGCAGGTTGTATGGTAGGGATGGTCTGGAAGATGAAAAGGGGGAAGTTGAAATCACTTGATTTCATTTTAGAATTCTGAGAAAACATAATTGCCCTGAAAAGTCATCTATTTTAGATTTGTCTGAAATAATCAACAAAACTAAGAAGATGCAAATGAATACATGTGTTTGAAATCATGCATGTGGCACATTAATTCCTCATATGAAACACAGTTATTGGAAATAACTCTTCTCTTCTAAATTTAGATGAGATTGTTGGGATGTAGCAAATAATGGACCCAAATTTACTGTCACTACAATGTGACAGGAAAATTTAGAGTTCATTTGCAAGGTTTTGAATTGGCAAAAGAGGTAGCATTTATGATTCTAAAGAAATGGAAAACAAGTACAAGTCCAGAGAGAAAGTGTCTTATTGATTTCTAGATAAGTAAAAAAAGTATTGCCAGAATAAGATCACTCTACCTTTTCTTGGGCGGAGAAATGGTATCGAGAAGAATGGGCACACAATAAAAAGATAGAGACAGTTATGTGAGTTATGACTTTTTAATTATATTTGGTGAGGCTACTTGCCAGACAAAGACCTGGAAAAACAGCTGAAACTGACTGTCAGTTCAGCAACTAGCGAAAGATACCTTGCATTTACCTGTAAAAATTTCACAATTCAAACATTTTATCTTCATTTATTTATAGCACCAAATATTGCAGTAAAAAGTCCTTTTGATAATCTTCTTTTGGTGTATAAAACAATGCTTTTCTTACTTGACTTACAACTGTATCCCTTAAAAAGATGAAAAAATGTTTTCACTGCCCCACTTCTTCAATTTAAATCTCTTTCATGGGAACATGTATAAATGTAATCAGTGAGTTTAAATGAGCTTTATTGATCATCAGAAAGCTTTTCTGATACTTGATGTCATTTGTAAATACCGAAGGCAGTACTGAATATAGATTTCACTCATCACATAATTAAATCAATTGAGAGTATTTATATCAATCAAAACTAACTACTCTCAGTGAATAATGAAGAAAGAGGCTGGACTGATGTCAAAAATTATACGTATTTCTGAGCTCTATCTGCAGTCATTAAAAGAAGGCCAAGCTCTATTAAAGGTATAAGAGGTGCAAGAAAATCTTCCATTAGAGCTATTCCAAAGTCTCTGCGAAAACTGAACAATGAAAGGGTCCTCATTCTTCTTGAAGGGAGAAATTATTCACCATCAGAAATACAGACATGAAAGAATAGATAAGCTCAAATACGTCCCCCTATAGCCTAGCTTCTCTTCTAAGTTTGTAGTCTAAATAGAAATGTATACTTGCTTTTCTACTCCAGGTTTTCCTTTTAAATCAGAATGACCTGCTTTTATAATGCAGGGCATTTTTTCTACCATAAACTTGTAGGCAAGTTTCTAGTAGTTTTTAGTTTTGGCCTTCTGGAAATGGGAATTCTCAGTGCTGACCATCCAGTTCTTTCCATTGCCTCAGGAAAGTAACTGAGTTTCAGTTCACCTCAGTTTCTTCGTGTATAAAAGCAGGGATAGCAAAACAGCTATCTCAGCTGAATGCTTCCGAACTGTGTGTGAGTACACCTGTATGAAAATCAGAAAAAAAAAGAATGGATATCTGCTTCGAAAGCTGAAAGTCAGAGATAAATTGCATAATTCTTTCCAAATTATTCAATGAACAATAGCTTTTTATAGAAATAAATTATATTTCAGTATTAAAAAATAAATTAGAGTATGGAAAATTTGTTCCACAAGATAACAGAAGTCTCAGAGATAATATTGATCCATATTGATCATTTAAAATCATTGAGACTTTCTGTAGTTTTGTACAATCATCACATGACATTTCTGTAAAAATAAAAAGTAAACAAAATATTATTGATAACAGGTAACTTGCCAAGCTTTCCACATTTGACCCAAATCTGTTGTTCAATGACAGAGAAACTCTTTGAGGCAGAAGATCTCTTTCAGATCGTCCTTAGGTTGCCTAAGTCCCTATACTTAGTCCCTATACTTGGACTTTTTCATAGAATAGAACGCCTAAGGTTGGAAGGGACCTCTAGAGGTCATCTAGTCCAACCCCCCTGCACATGCAGGGCCACCTAGAGCATGTGG
>JAWLRI010000963.1:6294996-6313185 GCA_034781795.1 Crypturellus tataupa | reverse complement strand
GAGAAGGAGACTCCACAACCTCTCTGGGCAGCCTGTTCCAGTGCTCTGTCACCCTCACTGTCAAGAAGTTCTTCCTTTTTCAGTTGCTGAAACAAACAGATATATTCAAAGGATTCATGAGAGTAAAGCACACTCTTAGCAGGGTGTTCTGGTTGCTAGATTTCTGAATTAGATTATTTTCTATTTTTCTAACTCTTGTCCCCATAAATATTGCATCATTTGCTACACATAGGCCAACTTCAGCAAGATAACCCTGATGCCTGTTAAAGCTTGGGCTTATATTTTTTTAGTTTGCAGTAGACCGGAACCAAGGTTTTCTCTTCCTGTGCTGAGAAGTCTACCAATAAAGCTTCTGCAAAACATTAGGCAATATCATCTGAGTGATTTAAAGAACAAGCCGCATTCTTTAAAATAGCTCACCTCAGGACAAGACACCTAGCTCTGGGTCTTGAGAGGAATGAAAGTATTTAATGTGTAGCCTTGAGTTAGAAAATGCAGAAAGGAAACTTCGGGAATCCTTGCAGACAACAGTCCTTCCCTCCAAGTCCTTTCCTACTATAGGTACTCACCACTGAACATTTGTTTTTCTTTATGAATATCTTAGGTTGGTAAATAGCTGTCTCTGCTGACTTTATAATTAAATATTCCCAGTTGTGACTTAAAATCTACTTTTTAACTGTGACAAATTCAAAGTTACAAATATTAAATAGAGGTCACATGAATTAATATATTGTCATGTAGAGTTTTATTGATTTTAACTTAACACTTTAAAAATTATTAAGCAGTCATCATGTTCCTATCATCTGCCTTGTCCTCCTTTGTTCCTAATGTTTAGCAAATATTCTTAAGCAATATTCTTTGAACTTCTTAAATTTTTCAGATTTTATCCTGATAGAAAATTGTCTCTCTGAACTCTGAATTGTAGACTGTTGACAATGACCTGTCTTTTCTTAGATAAATCTTCAATCCATGAATAACTTAAGATAACATAGCTCAGAGTACGTGGGTCACAGACTGCAAAAAATGGTTCTGAAAGATCAGTACCACTGTTGTAGGCATAAGGAGATGAAACATTAAGACTATAATAGGATTATTAAATTTATACTATCTGAAAAGGCTCAATTGTACCATCTTAAATCTCCTGGCATTGCTGTGTAATTGATGTATTATTTTTTTTTAAGAGTTTATTAGTTTGCTTGAAATCCTAACTGAAAATCCAGCAGATTCTTTGGTACTTTATTTAAAGAATAAATACATCTAGGGAGATTGTGTGGAGGGAAACTTCCTTTCATGTAAGTGTAGACTGAAATTGTTTTAATATGCCTTAACATACTAGATAATATAGGAATGGCTGACTGATATGGACTTTGTTATAAATCCAAATCACAGAGAGGGCTTTTATGAAAAGTCTTAGACGTCTTTATTTTGGTATTTTCTTTTTTTCCTCCCTTTAGCTCAAAATGTGTGCAGTGTGGGTCATTTTAATGAGATTTCTTGTTAGCTTTTGAACTGCTCTATCTTTTCACATAGTTATTGCCTTTTAATTTAAAACTGCAGGCTTCTGTGCTACTGAATTTTTGTGAGTTTAGAGCCATTGTAACAATATTCATTGTGCACATTGGTGCAGGTGCCTCTTGGATTTATACCTGGTAAAGTAAAGATGTTGTCCATGACCCTCACTTGAAGGAGATGTTCAATCCTCAAAAAAAAGGTCTTTTTGCTGACAAGTCAGCCGGGGTTTTCATTTTTCCTAATTCTCCCCTTTTTTTTTCCTGCTGCACAGTCACCCTTTTTTCTTCACTGACACATATTCTTACCCATACTTCTTCCTGCAGTTCTTACAAGGTAATTCATATGCTTACAATTTTTATTCTCCTTCCTTTTCTCATTAGTATCACTCTTTTATTAATTTTCTCAGCAAAAACCTGGTCTTGTTTTTTTTCTCACATCCCTCCTCCATCAGCCGGGCCTTAATTTCTTCCGTCTTCAGAGCAAAGAAGGTATTTAGCCTGCCTTTTCCTCCCTGAAGATGTTCTGCAGAGACCTACAGCTATGTGGCTGGAAAGAGATACTCTGAATGTGGTGAAAGTGCAGCAGAAGTCAGAGGGTAAATCATTCTGGTCTTCTGATTGCTGTTAGAGTTTTGTGGGCAGCTCCAGTGGAATGTCTAAAAAAAAATAATAATAATAAAAGGAGGAAGACCGAAAACATTGTATGAGTCAATCAAACTATCTGGAACTTTTATTTTTCTTCCAAGTGCACATGGCGTGTACCTGCATTAAGGCAGAAAAATATGAGAAAGTGAAGGTCCTGTTTCTACAACCATTGAAATTTGTGAGTAAGCCTACATGAATGTATTCCATTAATAAGTTGATGGTTACAATCACAAGTTAAAGAAGGTATGACTGTTACCTACCCTTGAGAGTTTTTCAGTGCAAGTAAAGGCTGCCACTTTGAACCCAATCTTGATAGGATGTCCATGATAAAAAGATATTTCTTTCAAAAGGACTGAACAACTATTGTAAGTTTTCAGGGAGGCTCATATAACTTTCTGAGGAACGATAAAATATTCCAGTAAGATACTGTATTTATAACAATCATTATGAGGTCTATCTTAGTAAAACATCCTGAGTCAGTGATAGGTCACTGTTATTTTCCTAATGTGTGATTCAGTATGAAACTTAAATATTCTAGTATTAAAACTCTTTATAACTTACTGAGATTTCTAAACTTTAGATATTTAAATATATTTAATTCCAAGATAATTTTATATTTCACAATGCTTGCTATTGCTTTGGGTACTTGTAATCTTCTTCAGATACTTTTGAAATTAATAATTCCTTGAGTACAGAAGTTAAATAAATGTAATGTGCTCCTTATCTGCAGTGTTTTACTATAAAATTTTTCCTCCTCACCATTTTTTGTCTGACAGATTCAAGCACTGAAAGAGTGCATAGGAAGTAATGGGGCATAGCCCTAGTCTGGGATGAAAAGTAACAAATCAGAAGTGAATATTGCTTGAAGTCAGTTTCTGTTGTGCTCATTTTTTCTGGATGTATAAGGAAAGCTGACAGGCAGAATTGCTTGCCTCACAGATCACTGGGTAAGCCTTGATAAGATGGACAAGTAAAGAACACACAAAATAAAAACTTTAATGATTGGCTTACCACATTTTGTTTGAGCTAGCATGGAAGGTACACAGTGGCTCTAGGGTAGGTAAATAACATTTCATGTGGCATTCTTCATTTAAGTAAATTCTAAAAGATAACTGTGAATGAGGAAAGCAGCAATAACACACAATGACATTTAATGCCAGGTTATCGGTCCAAATCAACCCTTCACTGATACATGCTACAATAACATTTTATTAGATACCTTTTTGAAATTATCACCATTTTCCTTCATTTCTTTGTAGGGAAATGTCAACAGGCCTTCTCTTGCATGCAGTCTCAGCATCATTTCCAATAATTGAATGAAGCTGGAAAGAAAATTACTTTCTTGCCCCTTGTGGCGATCCTTTCAGAACAGAACAGAACTGTGACAGAGAAGAGAAGTATGACAACTTGTATACCACCTGCTTTGTCCTTCACAAAAATCAAGAAGGCTGTCAAATATCTCATTTCTACAGAAACAGCATGTGTTTGCATGTAAAGGGGAAGTTGTGAGAAAATTTCAGGGGTTAATTAGACAACATTGTTCAAGAGATTATTTTGTCTATTAGATATTTTAATAGAAGAATCAATAGAAATACGAATACTAAAAAAAAAAAAAGAAAAAAGAAAAAACAACTTTAAAGCAGCAATTTTATATATATATAGATAGATAGATAGATTTATGAACAAGTTAATTATATCTGGACTCGTGATTTTTGTATAAGTAAGCATTTTAATTTCAGATTTACTGAGTAGTGAAAATGACCCATCAAGAGCTGTGTCTGGAGGCAGCTAAACAGTTGTGTCTTAATTTCAAGGAGTATAAATTAAATTCAAGCCTTTGGAATGCTAATTTATTAATAGAACAAATAAACTGATAGAGTTATAACAATTAAAAGCATTATGAATTATAATCTCATAGTAAAAGCTTGAGTCATGCAAATCTGTTGCACATGCTTAAATTTAATCCCCTGATTTCAATGAGACTACCCAAATGCTTAATGTGAAACATGAACAGGAGAGTAAGTCAATTTGTTTAATTTAACATATGAAAAATACAAAGTGTTTAATCAAATGCAAACTAATATAAAGCATGTCTGCCAATACTGTAGTTTCTTATATAGGACTCTCAATTCCATATTTAGAGATCCAAGACATGGGCAGTTTATCTAAAATTCCAAAACCATAGTTATTTCTGTTAAAATCACAGAACTATGCTTGCATAGTATTTATCTTTATCATACCTGAACATCGTTGGACTAGGTGCCTCTAAAGTATACAGTGTGGGCCCAATCCAAAAGAACTAAATAAATATCTTGATAAACTTAGGAACGTGTTCTGTGGTGTATGTTATGTTGCAGCCTTTTATTTTTGTGCCTAGATATTATTCTCATCACTGTTGAATGCAAAGATTTCAGGACCAGCATTTGTTTGAAAGTGATTCTTTACAAAAAGAGAATAATCCTATAATGGATGTTGGTTTATTAGATTAGCTTCCTGTATTCTGTGCAGTCAACACTCAACTTTGTACGCTTGCCGAAGCTCAGTTTACATTAGTTATCCTTGTTTTGGAAAGCAACTTGTGTGTGCAAAATTTGATGATCTTTTAAAAAGCATTAGGATAGAGAGGAGAATAAATCAAATTAATGGGGGATGGATGATCAAATTGAACATAAGATCAATTTTACATTTGAGATTCTATAGGGAAACACCAAAGTTTTTTAGTAGAGCAAAATTTAAGAAGATATAATAGGACTTTAAAGAAGAAATGACATAGGATGTACATATTTTAGTATATTTATATGTTTTATTATTTATAATGTTTAATAACTCTGACATGATTTATATGATTTATTCATGGAGCTCAGCATAGGGGAGGATGAAGCGTGGATCGAGAGTCTGTGGGTGAGGATTAAAGGACAGGTCAACCGGGGCAACATGGTCATAGGAGTTTACAACAGGCCACCTGATCAGGGAGAGGAAGTGGATGAGGCCTTCTATAGCAAACTGCAAGAAACTTCACGATCCCAGGCCCTGGTCCTTGTGGGGAACTTCAACCACCCTAATGTCTGCTGGGATAATTACACAGCTAGGAGCAGACAGTCCAGGAGGTTCCTGCAGATCATTGCAGATTATAACTTCTTGATGCAGGTGGTTGATGAGCCAATAAGAGAAGGGGTGCTACTAGACCTGATACTAACAAACAGAGATGGTCTAGTGGGAAATGTGAAGGCTGGGGGCAGTCTTGGCTGCAGTGACCACGAGATGTTGGAAATCACAATCTTGCGAGGAGGAAGCTGGACAAAAAGTAGGATTGCAATCCTGGACTTTAAGAGAGCTAAATGTGATCTCTTCAGGGAGCAACTTGGAAGAATCCCCTGGGCAAGGGCCCTAAAAGGAAAGGGGGTCCAGGAGAGTTGGCTAATATTCAAAAACCACTTTCTCCAAGCTCAGGATCGGTGCATTCCTGTAAGAAAGAAGTCAAGCTAGGCGGACAGGAGACCTGAGTGGATGGGCAAGGAAATATTGGGTAAATTCAATGAGAAAAAGAACATGTATGTAATATGGAAGGGTCAGGCCATATGGGAAGAATATAGGAACATTATCAGAAAATGCAGGGATGCAACGAGGAAGGCCAAGGCCCATTTGGAATTAGTGTTAGCGAGAGTTGTCAGGGACAACAGGAAGGACTTCTACAAATACATCAGAAGCAAGAGGAAAATGTTAGTCTGCTGCTGAATGGGGAGAGTGCCTTGGTGGCGAAGGATGCTGAGAAGGCGGAGTTACCAAATGCCTTTGCTTCTGTCTTTACTACCAAGGATAGTCCCCATGCACTACAAAGCCTGGAGACAAGAGAGAGAACCAAGAGAGAGGAGGACTTTCTGATGGTCGAGGAGGATTGAGTTAGGGATTATTTAGGCAAACTGGACACCCATAAATCTATGGGCCTGAATGGGATGCACCCGAGAGAGCAGAGGGAACTAGCAGAGGTTGTTGTTCAGCCACTCTCCATCATCTTCAAATGATCATGAAGGGCAGAGGAGGTACCGAAGGACTGGAAGAAAACCCACATCACTTCAGTGTTCAAAAAGAGTGAGAGGTTGAACTGGGAAACCAATCAGCCTCATGTCCATCCTGGAAAGGTGATGGAGCAGCTCCTCCTAGAGACCATCTCTAGGTATGTCAGGAGTAGTAGGCATGGATTCACCAAGAGGAAGTAGTATCTGACAAACCTCATAGCCTTCTACAATGAGGTGACTGACTGATGGGAAAGCTGTGGATGTTGTCTACCTTGACTTCAGCATGCTTTCGACACAGTCTCCCATAACATCCTCATAGGGAAGCTCAAGAAGGGTGGACTGGATGAGTGGACTGTGAAGTGGATTGAGGACTGGCTGGATGGCAGAGTCCAGAGGTTGGTGATAAATGGCAGATTCAGTTGGAGGCCTATGGCCAGTGGTGTCCCACAGGTGTCAGTACTGGGCCCGGTGCTCTTCACCTTGTTCATCAATGACTTGGAAGAGGGCACAGAGTGCACCCTCAGTAAGTTTACAGATGACACCAAATCGGGAGGAGTGGCCAATACTCCCGAGGGCTGTGCTGCTTTTTAGAGAGACCTAGACAGGATGGAGAGTTGGGCAGAGAAGAACCTTATGAGATTCAACAAGGACAAGTGCAGGGTCCTGCACCTCGGCAGGAATAACTCCAGGCACCAGTACAGATTAGGGATTGACTTACTGGAAAGCAGCTCTGCCAAGAGGGATTTGGGAGTCCTGGTTAACAACAGGTTAACCATGAGGCAGCAGTGTGCCCTCGTGGCCAAGAAGGCCAATGGGATACTTGCCTGCATCAGGAGGAGCGTTGCCAGCAGGTCGAGAGAGGGGATCCTGCCCCTCTACTCAGCTCTGGTGAGGCCACACCTGGAGTACTGGGTACATTTCTGGACTTCCCAGTACAAGAGGGACGTGGAGCTTCTAGAGAGGGGAGTGGAGCATCTATCGTATGAGGAAAGATTAAGTGAGCTAGGCCTGTTTAGTCTGGAGAAAAGAAGGTTGAGGGGAGACTTGATCAACATGTTCAAGTACCTGGGTGGTGATTGTAGGGAGGATGGGTCCAGACTCTTCTCTATGGTGGCTGGTGACAGGGCGAGAGGTAATGGATATAAGTTGAAACATAGGAAATTTAATCTCCATATGAGAAAGAGCTTGTTTCCTGTGAGAGTGACAGAGCCCTGGAACAGGCTGCCCAAAAAGGCTCCTTGTGGAGTCTCCTTCTCTGGAGATCCTCCAAACCCACTTGGATGCCACCCTGTGCCACGTGCTCTGGGTGTCCCTGCTGGGGCAGGGGGGTTGGACTAGATGATCTCTAGAGGTCCCTTCCAACCTCAACCATTGTGATTCTGTGATATGAGAATTAGGTTAATTTTATACCACTTGCATTTTAGCTGTATGCTGCAGCTTGAAAAATGTTATGGTTTTATGTAATTTTTAGTATGAAATTTGATAGTGAGGGGTCAGTCAAAACAGTTACAATAGTTTCTTTTGTTATTAAGGGTGGAAAAAATCTGTTAAGCTCTCTTGAAAAATAAAAATGAATTTAGTTGCTGTCTGTCCTCTTCTATCTGAAGTGACCAAAAGGCTTGAATGTATGAAAAAAGTCATTATCTGTCTTGCAGAATTCAACATTCTATCATGTTTTATTCTAACACAAAAAGCTTAAAAGTGAAGGATTGTGTTTTTTTTAAATACAAATTTTATTGTCATTATTCATACTATTTGCTGCTCTACTCACAACAATATTAATGTTTCTCTTTTCTTTAGAATATCTTTCAAATAAAAAAAAAAGATATCCCTGTGAATTTTTCTGTCTGCTTATTTAAATGTCTACCAAATTATTCCTGCTACTGTTACTTTATGATGCTTTATTAGGAGTGTCCTATAGTTGACAAACTCGCTTTATTTAGTGAAGTCTCTGAACAGCCTCCAACTGTTCAATCTACTTTTACCCCAAATGAGTGCAAAAGGTCACATTATTTTATTTTCAATAGCAGTTCACTAAGATTTCAGAAACATAGATAAAAAAGATTTATCTGGAAGTTATTCATGCCTGTTCCAAAACATAAATGAACTTTTAAAAATAACATTGTATAAACAGCATGGACCTTTGCTATAGGATTACTGTAGGTGTACATGGTTCCCCATTAGAAGTTTCAGCTGAGCCCCTTCCCTACCTTCCAGTAGAACATATTAGTATAAAACAGCTAGTGAAAACAGAATATGATTTTTCTGTGTCATCTATTTTAGATGCATGCAAGACTTGACAATGTAAGAAGCTGCAACTATTAATTCTACCAGCTAATTGGAAAGTGACACCCCTGTACATGACGAATTGAATCAGCAACACTACAACTCACGTTTTTATATCAAGAGCAGAATCATACACACATACACACACACACATGCAAATAGAAAAGAGGTGAAGCAGGAACTTTCATATTAAGAGGTATTTTTATTTTCATTACATCTATGTGAAACGAAAATTAAACCATGATTCCCTGTTGTTTCAAACAATCTATGTAGAGATTATGTATTAGCTAGTTATCAGCAAAATTTTGTTTAGCTTAATGAATTTTAGTCTTTTGATTACTTCAGTTTTACATGTACAATAATTTAATTCATATATATTGTTGTTGTGATTGCTCTAAGGCAGAGGTAGATGCTGAATTTTCCTTTATTCTCCCAGTCTGGCAAGACAAAAGTTGCAGGAGACATATTTAATATAAATTTTATTTCAGACATATCTACAATACTGCTTTTCATATCAGCTATAGCTAATTTTCTTTTACCTTAAGGCCATTAAGAGTTGTAAAGTACTGGTGATTCATGAATCTACTAAAGTAAGGAAGTTTAAAAATGTACTCTTACAATGTACTTTCCTCTTAAAGCACATTATAAACAAACTCATAAACTATAGAGAGTAAACCTTTCAAAACCACTCAGTTCATAGCTCTTCTATTCGTGTTACTGTCAGATATACAAAAAGAAAACCACTGAAATCCTTTCTGTTGCTATATCAGGCATGTCAGATATTGTCCTGCTAGTTAATCTCTCAAAGTAAGAGGAAAGCTTAATAAAACTATAGCTAGAATGCTTTGACATGAATCCTGGTTTTACCTGTGTATTACAATGTAATCCCATTATGGACTTTTAATATCCTTTATCTAACTTGAAAAGTGTTGTGTTAAACCCCTCCTATTTTCTGAATACATGGTTTAAATCTATTGTTAAAGCAATATTTGTCAAATATTGTCAGACATCTAAGTATGCTGAACCTTTAGGAATTCACAGGTCCAGATGTCGCATTAAAATTATTTGCAGTCTTCAGTGTGTAAAATGTTTGGTATTTCATTACCAAACAAGCACAGCCGCATAGGTTGCAGTGTCTCTTGGCTCTTCACCTGTTTTTGCTTCTCAGCAGTACATTCTGGCTCTTTCTGGCTCAGTAGGCCCTTCTCCTGAGGGAAGCTCACCTCTTTGTGTGGCTTGTTTTCTGACTGGTCAGAACATTTCTTTTTCGCTCTCTTCAGAACAGTCCCCATTCCTCTGTCTCTTCACATAAATAGGGAAATGGGCTATTTCAGCTATGTTTTTCCTAAGAAAAGCTTTGCTCATCCTTGAGACAATATCCCAATAAAGCATCATCTTTACTTTCTTCCATTACCTTTTCACACAAAACTCCTTTTATGCTAGTCACAAATGAGTTGGGTAATACAGATGAAAGCTCTGTGATCGCTGTCCATTGTAATTTGTATTCAGTCTCATCAGGTTTGGTAAGATAAAAAGTGATAGTAGTAAAGCATGAAACTTATTGTTTTCTTTTAAAATGAATAGTTTTTGGCAGTTATTTCTCTACATTCTTTCATTTGCTTTCTCTTCAACAGAAAATTAATCAACTTTTGATAAATGTAATGACTAGTGTCTACCACTGCCTGAAATAATAAAAAATAATAAAAAATAATAAAAAATAATAAAAAATAATAAAAAAAGACCATTTGACATTATCCATCCTCACCAACATAACTTTGGAACGTAAAATTATACTGTCTGTTCCTAATAGTACAAGACTTTTTAGTCACTATGTTTTACTGAAGGTACTGACAGTTCAACATTTCTTCTTTTTAGTTAAGAACAAAATATTTTTAAGAACAAAGATGAAGTTTCTGTGGTCAGATTTCTCTGACCTACAGAACATTCACAGAAAACATATGAGACAAAGTTGCTTTTTTTAACAAAGCAACTGATGTTCTTCAAAAAACAACAAAGAATATGTGCCAAGAAAAAGACTTATCACACAGGCCTGCAGCAAGATCACTGGAATTAGTATAGATACATCACAGTTTATGCAACTAGCTTTTTAGCTTTTGTTTTTTCAAGCTGGTGAAGTTATAATAAAAAATCTTTGGAGGATTGATAATGAGCTTTGTAATCCTCTATAAAGGAATTTTACTTGCTTGTTCTTCCTGTTCTCTTAAGAACACTTCTCTACTGTAATCCAAACCTCTAATTTATATATATATATTATCTTTATGCTTAGAGACAAGAGTCAATAAAAAAAGAAAGCAGGAACCTGAGAGAAAGGGAATAGAGGCAAGGAGGCCTTGCTATTCCCAGTCCTTTATCTCAAGAATAAAAGAAAAAGACATAAATGAACAAATGAAAGGACAGCAGACATTTTTCTGCTGCCTAGGAAACAAATAATATCTGTGTGTCTTACAGGAATTTAGGAAACTAATAAAATAGGTCTCTCACTGCCATTCTTTCATCTTTCCATCTAAGGAAAGAAAGGATTTCAGAGAGTATGTTATATATTCTGCATCCTGAGATGCAAGGATGGAGAAGAGGGTGGAAAAAAAGTCCCCATAGAGGGATTATTCCAGGCTTGTTCATAGTCTTAGAAAGTAGAGACAATGGGACACCCACAGATCCCGCTACTAACACTCTGTTGACCAGGGCAGCAGCAAAACTAATGATAGCAATTGTCCTTGTTTCTGCTGCCTCAGCTCTCTGGAAGCAGAGTTCAGAAGCTGTAGTTTAGCAGAATATACTGCAGGTTCAACTCCTGGGCTAGCATCAAAGCATTAACTAGCACCATGACAGTCCCATTAGCTGTTACCATCCTGAAAGGGTGAACATGAATCAGTTCCAAGGCTTCTCCTTCTGCCAAACCTACAAAATAACATAGCTCCCAAGACTTGCCCTTCTCAGCTTGGGGAGGGATGCTGTAAATTTGAATAAATTTTGATTTAATCTACAACAGAAGTATCAAATCCAATTTTCATGGTTCATTGTGTGAGTAGGGATAAAGCGGTAACCTTTGGCATGTTGTAAAACACATCATTATCACTCTCTAATCACCTTTAATAAAACAGATAAAATAAGAAATGAATAGAAGATAATTGTTTTATACTTTCCAGATAGTTAAGTGACACCTATAACTGGTAATTAGTTCTTCGATCGAAAGAGACATGTCAATTTTTTAATAAAGTGAAATAAAACCACTGTAATAGCAGTATTTTCTATTTTTCTTTTCTTCCCTCTTTTTTTTCCTTTTTTTATTGTCATAACTTCTCATAGTAATGGTAGTCTTCCAAGCTCTCATTTTTCTACTCTTTTGACAATAATGTATTTGTAACAAAATAAATGCAGGATGAGTTGATGCTATAACTAGTCGCTTCATGTAAAATGGAGAAAATGTCATTGATGGAATCTACCAGAGAATATTTTTGCATATATCTTCAAATACCAGAAAAAACCTCTAATATAAGGTTATTACCTTTCAGTGGATGACTGAACTAATTCCACTGTCTTCTGAGTTTCCAATTAAAAAAATAGGCTTACTATATCCTCAAGATATTATTTCATAAAATATGGCTCATTGGAGTATCTATAAAATATGACCTATAAAGGATACTGAAATGGTTGGAATCTTATACTCTAGAGAATAAAAAAATGAAAGGACATTTATTAACAACTTTCAATTCACAAAGTAAAAAGCAGCTTCAAAGAGAAAAGAAGTAAACTACTTCCCTGTGGCTTTTGGGAAAAGTGCAAGGAGCAGTTAGATAAAAAGGAGCAGCAGGGAAGATTTAGCTTTGGCATTGGAAACAATTGTCTAATCACAGTTAAATATTTAAATGTATCACATAAGAAAGCAGTAGAATTTTCACCATTAAGAACATATCTAAGAATAGATGTTACATTACACACCAGGAAAGGTTTCTATTATTAAAGATTAATTATGAATCTCATATTTTCTGTAGAGCTAAAATATACTGTAGAATTCTGTAGATATTTTTTAGCATCTGCATTTTTCATATTTCATTTCGTTAAAAACTCTATTTCAGCCCAATATTGAGAACCACAGTGGGATCCAACAATAATCATGTCTCAATTGAGGAAAATCTAATCACTTACTAATTTTCACAGTATTGTGCTTTGTGTGATCCAGAGCATGTTGAGATAGTGGGTTTAAAGCTATGCCTTAGTGTCTTGACACTATGACTCTATAACCATCAGTCAGTCACTAGACTGACATGTCTGGAGCTATCTATGACTGTGCCCCACACACCCTTAAATCTAGAATTAGGGAAAAAATAAATAGTAAGAATGAATACAAGACACCTTGCAAAAACTATGAATTCAGTAAGAAGTTTGAATCATTGTGCTTCCTTACTGCATTTGCTTTGTCTTATTTTTCTTAGCTCTTGGCTACTTAGTCTTTCTCCTAGGGGGGGCACATTTTAAGATATCAAATCCTTCCTTTTTTTTGTTCTTTTACATACATGTACTTTGATCTAAATTGTGGGTGGAAATGATGCATTTCTGAATACTTGGAATAAACTACATCCTTTTGCTTTGTTTTCTTATGCAGTACACTGAATATACCATTTTCATGTTTTGCCCACTGGGTACCAAACTATTTCTGACTTTTTATTAAAACTGTATAGAAGTCAATGCAGAAGTCAATTATACTATTTTCTATTTTATGTTTAAGTATAGTGTTAGAGTGTATGCAAAATCTTAACTGATAACTCTAGAAAGCAGCAAATAATGAGTTTAAATAGCTAATAAATAATTCCAGTTATTAATTAATTGGAAATTAACATACCAATTAGTGTATATAAAGGCATGTCTAGACTTAATAGAATCATTTTTGTACATTAAGTTATGATTTGGCTATCAACACTTGTAAATGTTGCCTGAACAAATCAAATGTTGTTAAATGCTGAAGGATGTCTTACTACATAGCTATTATATTATAGTATTGAGGTAATTTTTTCTTTCTCAAGATCTATTACATTTGAGAGGCTACAGATCATTTTGAATTTTGAAGCAGAAACCTGAGTCAGCATTTCCTTGTTTGATACATTTATTTACAGAGAAGTTCTTCCTTCGTAGCAGAAGATACAATTTCTAGAGCACCCTGGACATCGACACCTTTTGAAGCAGTAACAAGCAAAGGTTATCTTGCTCCAAATTTCAGTTGTTTGGACGATTTGTCTTTTGGGGGCTTTCAAAAATCAATCTAGTTAAAAAGAAAAATCATTCTGTTTTTCAGTTCTTGAAATGTTGCCTTCTTTCCTATAGCTACTGAAATGAAGCCTAAGCATTTCTGTTACAGTATATTTTGGATGCATTCACCATTTCTAGTTTAGACCTTGTAAAGTGCCCATCTTCTGAAGAAGCAGAGTATTGAGCTACCTCCCCAGTAGGTAGCTGAAAAATTCAGCTAAAAATTTACCTGGGAAACCTCAACCTGCCTGTTTTATTTTCTGTTGTCAAAGACTCTTAGGATATTAAAAATTACTTAAAATAAGCACAGGAAAGCAACTGTTTCTATGTGGAAGATGAAAGAACCAGTCACAAAGCAAAGAGATACTTGTGCCTTGTATACTTTTCTTGTTCACTCCTGTACACAAACATGCACCTATCTACATAATTTTGCTTCTTATATTTCATGCCGTTTTAGAGGTGTGACATTGTGTGAGACATCCTGAAACATTTTGTTCTGGCTGGGGATCTGTTTTGATTAAGGTAAGAACAGTTCTGTATGATGCTATCCTATACTAGTCTATTAGCAGACTCTTGTCATACTAATGATATTATAACTCACTGTTATAACACCTGCTGACACAAACATTTTTGGCTGACTTGGTCTTTCTTTAAATAATAATTTTAAATTATTGTGCATAGTGACTTCATAATCTAGCTATATGTACAGAGATGTGAAAGAAACATGGTGTAATGTTCATGTGTTCTGATAGGTACAGCTGAGTAACTACTTCTCTTTGATTCCCTGCAGCAATTAAAGCAAAAACACAGTTTTACTGGAGAAATGTGCTTTAAAGCTCAAGAGGAAAAGAAGAGGAGAAAATCAACAGAGAAGCAATGCTTGCATTTTTTTATATGTATGGTGATCTTAAAAAAGAGAAGTTTCTTGTAAGAACTTTACAAGTAATTCCTGTGACGATAAAAATCCTCTTTTTCCCCATTCCTACTTCAAGAAAAAGAAAAGAAATTATCCCTCTATCCCTTCCTCATAGTTTTTTAATAAAGATACTAAAAAAAGACAAACAATCTGTAATGGGTTAGAGAAGAAATAACAGCCTATGTCTTTACCTCTTTTCCATCTCTCTTCCCTTCTTGATAAATACAATAAATAAATAAACAAACAAACAAACAAACTTTATGGCATACTAAATTTTAAACCTATTTAGTAAACATTGACTCACTTCTAGAATCAATCAAACTACTCTCTTTGATGAAGGTGGATAAGGTAATCCTCAAACTGTAATTTTACAGGAGTCATATACTGGAGAAAAAGTTGAACTGTGAATTTAAAAGTAACACAAACTTCAATACTGCAGTACAAACTTAAAAGTTTCAAAGGTTAGGTTTTATCTATTTTTGACTGAAGTAACTTTGTTTTAATATTCATGCATTTATAGTCTGATATTACAGATTACTGACTGACATAGTCTGGTATGACTTATCAGAGCAAAGACCTGACCACATAACACATAATGTTTCATGTGTTTATATTGACGTGGTGCTAGACTCATTCTCATCTTCTCCGGAGGACCAAAGTTTCACAGGCAAAGGTGAGCACAAATAGGTTAGAGCACAATAGGTGCCTACCTTGGCAGAAGCCCTTTTGTTCAGTTTCATCTAAAGGCAATGCAGAATCCAAGGCCAGTCTGTGGTTCAAGTGAAGCAAGGCAAGTGGATAAAATTGAGAGCTTCATTTCTAAAGATATTTCCTCATACAAATTAAAAAGTTAATGTAAATATACTCACCATCCAGTGGGTACATTTTTATATATCTTTCTACTTTTGCTTTGAAAACCATTAATTCCTTATTTGAAATTCTATCAGGATAAAAACTTATTGTAAACAAGTGCCTTTTTAGTGGATTTTGATTTTAATGTATATTTATTTTTCTACACTGAGCACTTCAGTCATGAATATTTAGACTACAGTATATAAATGCTAAAAATCACATTGAAAAGGTGAAGAGTTAGTAGACACAAAGTAAGTTTCAGGAGGTCTTTCACAGGGTACTTTTAGCAGGTGATTTCACTGTGAATGTTAAACATTGTTTGAAATCTTTTAATAGACCATGAGTTCCAACAGCAAACACATCTGAGAGCTATAACAGCACATCATCTCAATGATCAGTGAACTACAAAGGTTATAAATATAGGGCAACTGCCTATTTTGTCTAAAATCTGCTTACAAAAGGATATAGCAGAGTCATATATTACAGCAAAGAAGTCCATAAATATGATTTTTATGATGAATGGTGACTATTTAGAATGAGTTGTTATCCTTTATTAGTTCAGCAATCTACATTTTTATAACAGCTAATTTTCCTTGAATACCGCATAATTATAAATCTTTTATCCAGTTCTATGTTATGAAGTATTACTATTTCTATTCCTTCAAAATTTCTAATTGGATTTTATGAAATTGCACTACAGGATATTTGTATTTAATTGCCAAAAGATACCTTGGAGCAGAGAGAAGACAAGCGGGAAGCATTGACATTATTTTTGTTTGTTTACTTTCAATATATAAAAAATAGCTATAATGGCTATTTCCAGGACAAATCTAGAAATGTGATATTAGTTCTGGAACTTATCCAGATTTTCAAGATATGGATAATAGTTTCAACTTCTTGTGAAGAATGAAATATTGTCCTACATTCTTTCACGGTGTTTTATATTTTCCTAGTGACCTTTGCCAACATCATGCAATGCACAAATCTATAAATTAACAGAATATTTGTATGTTAAGATTGTCTTCTCAGATTTCTTTAATTTAAAACATCTTTGTTTTAATTTTCAGATCTATTTATTACATAGGAAAAATCTTTTAACCTTGAGTTTCATACTCTCCATGTTTCTTATAGTGCTAAGGAAAAGAACACAAGACAGCTCAGGCTTGTAAAGTTACAAAATAATATAATCAGAATAGAAAAAATACATTAGCATTTTTCAGCCCTTCAGTCTCCCAAATATTTGGCAAACCGATTTCTAAGTATGGGAAATAAGCTTCCTTTCTGAATATCTGGAAAATAAGCTTCCTTTAGAAGCAAATACACAAAATGGTCCTGCGGTTTCTTTAAAGCTCATCTCTAAATCAGATTATTGTTCTGTTAAAATTGATGTTAGATGAGATATCTTCCTCTTTGACATTTCTAAAGATGCACTTTCATACAGAGGATATTTGCAAGTTTTCTCTTCTCAGCATGAAAATTTCTTCATACTGTTCAATAAAGAAATAGATATACATAATAAAAGCCAGTTAATGAGAGAATTTGTAAAATATAATAGAGTCTAAACAAGTATTATGCTTTGACCAAGGAGACAAGTCAGCTTAATTTTGGCTAGGATTGCCATTAAGATCCTTAAAATTTTTTATCTACCTTAAGACAACTGAAGTGAAAAAATCTTCTGGAAAAATGATGGGCATGTATGAATGAAATAATCCTTTCTTTTTACAGCCCCAGATCCATGAATACCTTGTCAGAATGAGAGAAAAAATATATGATTCCTAGAAATCCAGCTCCATCTTTTTTCCTCCTGTCATATAACATTCTCTCTCCTCTATCACTGTCTTTCTCTGCAATAGTCTCATTCATGCCTGTCACAAAAATGAAAAAGAAAAAGATCTTTTATAACTTATTATGTATATACATAAGGATGTAGAGAAAAAATACTCCTATTTACCTAAACTATAGCAAATATTATATGCACTGAACTCCTTTGGAATTGTGGGAAATCAAGGTAGACTAAACAAACATAAGACCTATAGCATTAGGTCCACACACTTTAAAAAGTACATAACTTATTTATGTCTTTATACAAGGATACACTAGATAGCTAATCTATCAGCAAGAATTATGACCACGGTGAAATACAGTGTCCTTTTGTCACCTTACTACTTCCAGTCATATAAAAATAAAAAAGGTCATTTTAACTAATCTTCTATGGTACCACCACTATTTTTGCTACTTATCTAATATACTCACTCTTTGGGCTCCAGTCAGACGTTAAGAGCCATGTACTACACAAAATGAGTACTTTATGCTTTCACAGAAAGATTATAGGACTTACTAAATACCAACCCACACTAGCCAGGACACATTTCTTTTGGTCATTTGGGACTTTGATAGTCAGAAAAGTTTAATATAGGGTATGTCTCCACTGGTGTAATTCTGCTTTCCACTCCAATTTCCTCCATAGACATGACTTTTCCTTCAGCATGAACTTGTCATCCATTGTGGTGGACAACAAGTTGACCATGAGGCAGCAGTGTGCCCTCGTGGCCAAGAAGGCCAATGGCATCCTGGGATGCACTAAGAGGAGCATCTCCAGCAGGTCGAGAGAGGTGATCTTACCCCTCTGCTCAGCCCTGGTGAGGCCACATCTGGAGTACTGTGTCCAGTTCTGGGCCCCACAGTACAAGAGGGATGT
>JAWLRI010000963.1:6263491-6285522 GCA_034781795.1 Crypturellus tataupa | reverse complement strand
GAAAATAAAGGCTATGTCTATATAAGGGCCAAACAGGTTTTATATTAAAAGTCTGGATCTCCACACTGGAAATAATATATGTCCTTGTGATGTAATCATAAAAAAAAAAAAAAAAAAAAAAAAGACAAAAAGCAGGCTGTATCATGGAAATTATTTCAAAAAAATATATATGAGTACCATTATACACGAAACTGGAATACAGTACTATGGTTTTGTTGGTAATATTAAAGAAAACTTAAATCAAAATGGAAGACTATCAGGGAATTTCTCCCAGTAGCAAGGAGTGCATGATTTATGCGTAGGAGAGGAAAACAATTTCTTTCAGAAAAGTTCTTCTGATCACAGGTGTTCGGATGATCAGTCCTATGATCTTTTTGAAGTCCTTAATGTGGTTCTGCTCACTACAGTTCTCCAAGGTTTTTAATGTGAGTGTCACTGAACTTTCACATAAGCCTAGAGTAAAGCTTTTCTTGTTTTGTTTTGTTTTGTTTTGTTTTGTTTTGTTTTGGTCTCTTCTATTTTGCTTTCATTGCTGGTCAAGTGCCATCAAAAAGTGAATAAAATGTTGGAACATTAGCAATTGCAAAAAAAGACAAGTACTAAGATGCACAAGGATGACAGAAATGTAGATCTCTTATGTTATGAATGTTCAGTTTCCTACCTTTTAAATACAACCCCGGATGTATGCTTAAATTAAAGCTTCAGCTATATAGAACTGTAAAAAATGTTAGTTTAACTTCTCTGATCAAATATTAATGAAAGGAATACTATACAAGTGCTTATTTTCACATGTACAATCTGATCCTATAGTTCACTGTGTAAGCCTTCCGGTAGCTGGACCCTCATACATCTATACTCAAATCTCTATTTTTAGTAAAAGTATTAGATATGAAGCAGGATAAAAGCCTTTTTACAAATGTTGTATCTAAAATAGTGAATGGACCACTGAACAAGCTGGCAGTCAATGCTTCTTGACCTACAACATGTTTATATATTAACCAATGGGAAGGCAGGCAGGAAGGCTAAGGGAAATAATTGATTAAAGTGTCATAATGAGCAGTTAACTGACACTGCACTAGGTTTAGTCTGACATCGTGAACAGAAAGGAACTAGAGGCAAAGATGCATGATCAAAGCCATTTTGTAAAATATTCCCTTTAAATGGACTTCTTAATTAAAAACAAAAAAATATCTAGCCTCATATAGCTTTTGTGAAGGTCAAGCAAAGGTTGATCTGTTTTCTCCCAAGCTAATCACAGAATCACAGATTCTTGGATCTTGGGAGGTACCCCTGGAGATTATCTACTCCAACCTTCTGCTCAAAGCAGGTTCAGTTAGAGCAGATTGCTGAGGCCCAAGTCTAGTCAGGTCTTGAATATAGATGTAAACTCTGCAACCTCTCTGAGAAACTTGTTCCTCTTTTAAAGCAGCCTGAAAGTGAAAAAAACTTTCTTATATTAAAACAGAATTTACTCTGTTTCAACTTGTGCCAATTGCCTCTTGCCTTGTCACTGGGCATTACAAGTCTGGTTCCATATTAAGCTTCCCTCAATGCAGTCAGGTTTTTATACACACTGATAAGATCCCCTTGAGCCTTATCTTCTTCAAGCTGAACAGTTCCAGCTATCTCAGCCCCTCTAGGTATGATAGATGCTCCAGTGCCTCACTCAAGAGGTGCTTTACAGGTCTTGCTCAGTAGGTCTGTGTCTTTCTGGTCCTGCAGAACCTGGACACAGTACTCCAGATGTGGCCTCCTCAGTGCTGACACATGTTCAGCTTGTTGTTCACCAGGACCTCCAGATCCTTCTCTCCAAAGTTCCTCTCTAGGTGTAGGCCCACAGCACATACTGATGCATAGGGGTATTGTTCCCCAGGTGCAGGACTTAGCATTTCCTTCTCTTAACATTTCCTTTGCTTAAACAACTGATTTTTCTCTTCTTTTTTCTTTCTTTCTCTCTTTCTTTCTTTCTTTCTTTCTGAGCATGTTTTAGTGTAACAAACATGCAACAAACTACTGAAGTCAAAGAGAAGACAATTGTAAACCCATGTTGTGGAAGAATTGCTTGAAAAGGGGGAACTTAGAGAAAAAATAAGGCCTAACAGAAGTTTTGGCATTGGAGAATCTTGCTTGTGGTGATAGTTGGATACGCCAGGATAGTTGGTACGCACGGACTCTGCTTCTCCACAATTCCTTAGGCAGCACAATCTACCCTCCTCGCAGCTGCAAAGACAGGTAATGGAGTGAAGACAGCGCGGCCAGACTCTGTTGCACTCCCTGTTCTGTGCCCCTCATAACCTGCACAGTAGCTGCCCAATGGGAGATATACGATAAGAAGTCCAGAGTTAAGTCAGCAAAGGTGGCAAATCACTCCTTTTGGATGAACTTTACTTGACTTTGCTCATTATAAGCTCATTATAATGTCAAAAAACACCTCCATCCCAAAAGTTACCTCTGAGATATGACCACTCCTCACTGAGCATGCGCTCTAGATTCTCAATTGACTGTACCTTTAAATGAAAGAGAGAAACTTTTTCATCAATCAGTAACAAAAATAAATATGATTATAGCCACTCAAGCTCCACTTAAATGTAAGAAGAGTATATAAAAGGTGAGCTGAGGAGGAGAGGAGGAGGAGGGAAGATCCATCATAACTTTTGAGACTGGTCAACAGGCTGATCTCCCTTTCCTCCACTCTGGTTGGGATGCCATCTGAGGAGACTCCTTGAGACTTAGAGCCCTCTCTCATCTTTTGGCCTGAGTGATGATTGCACATTTGTACATCAGTACTAGCTAAAAACCTCACACTGTAGTAGAGAATTTCCTGTACAGACATCTGAGACCTGCTCTGTAAAAGATGCATTTGAATAAATCATGCTATTTGTGACTACTTGTTTGGAAAGCAATTGGACCTACAATCAACAGACTGTTCTTGCATCTTATACTCTCAGAGTCAGGCATATAGCTGATCAGACTATTCGTAAACTTGATTCCTTTTTTGGAAGGCGATTGGACCTGCAATTGACAAACTGTTTGTGAATCCGATATTGCTAGAATCAGACCTATAGTATTTGATATCTTCTCCCCACACCTCAAACTGTAACACATGTGTAGCCCCCATGAAGTTCACGACATTCTATGTCATTTGTTGCAGATGTATCATAATGAATATGATATAGAATCATCACCAAAGAAAGGGGCTTCATATACTATACCTGGACAAGTTTGGAGAGGAGGCATTGCATGTTTAGTTAGTGTGTATATTTTACTTGGCATCCAAAGATCAGACTCCTACTCTACAGTCTTTAAACCTCCATCCTATTCCGTATTAGTAGAAAATATCTAGTGTCAGAGAAATGACTAAACTCATTCCATTCTCTCATTTTCAATGTATACCTAAAATATAACTATATAATTGATATATCATGTATTAGTATCATATCACGTTATTATAATTATTTTATAATAGCATTATAATTTCAAAATGAATAATGAATAACTACATATATATTTAGTCAAGGGCACCATTTCACCCATTAATTGAATGTGAAATACTGATTTAGAAGTGAAAGGCTATAAATACCATTGCCAAATTCCAAAAGCTGACAAATACTTTAATTCTAGTTCTTTCAAACATCAAATCCTCTTATGTACCTATTTTTCTAATAAGAGAAAGAGATCCTACCAACTTTCTTATTACCAGTATCTTTCTGAATGCATATTAACTTGAGAGTTTTAAGAGTTATCTTCATAATTGGACTTATACTGCATTGTATGTACTTTATTAGCACACAAAGAAAATCTACTGTAAATTAAGAGTATTATAATAGCAATGAATTCCATTATATGAGATCATGAGAATTGTAAAATGTAACTTTCCAAAATACAAAACATCATTTAAGTGGTAGTATTTGGATAAATGTCGGTCTCTGTGGCCAATCACTTAAAACAAAAATATCTGTAAATTGAATTTAATCAAGTCATTTTTCTGACCACTTTTGGTAATCTCCACTCCTACTCAAATGAAGTAACCCATGAAAAGCAAATTAAGTCAAAGTCACGTATACAAAGAAAATATATCTACCCAAATATATCGTTTTGTGCATGAAAAATAACTTTTCTCACTAGTGTGATCACTCCACAGTATGATTTATGTAACATAGGCTTAATCCAGCTGCCCATCCCTAGGTATCGTATCATTTGAAACATTCTAGAGTGCGTGAGAGCCTACACAGGGACAGAAATAAAAACCAGGACCTAAAAAAGACCTTTTACTACTTGAACCAGCATAGCAGCTAGAAGGTAAGCAGCATGTTCAAGGACATCTCAGCTGGCACCCTTTATTTAGGTAAGTGACCATTCTCCAGGCTCTGCATAGAACAAACCTCTGAAAACAAGACCGACTATGCAAAAGTTAAAGTTGACACTTTTATCTAAGGAAATTTGGTATAGCACATCTTTGGTTCTAAATAATATTATCAATTTTATAATTTTTGTATCCCTACCCAGACATAGAATTCCAGCTGCGATTCTTTAATTTTAACTGTATTAAGTAATCAGGTTTTGTTCTGTCAAAATTCTAGTGCCAGGCTTGCATGTGAATTCAGTGTGTCTTATGCTTTTATAACATTTTTGACTTTTTTTTTTTCTCAGAGTTCAGCAACTGCATAATTCTAAAAGATCCAGATGTATTGATTTGAGTTACACTATAAATACTAGATATTCTGGAAATGTAAAGATCCCTTACTTTGGAGAAATCATTGGTTTTGTGTCAGAAGATTCCTTAAGAATGAATAAGGCTCTGACTTTCACTTTAAGAGCTGTCTCACCATTCCTCTCCTGAATTCATTTTGACATGAAGAAAGTTGACCTGGATGTATATCTAGAGTCATTACTGAATAGAGTTCCTAGCTCACCGGAATGTCCTTGCCGTTTTCACTACACTTTTCTTAAATTTGCTAGTCAATGAAAATAATATTGGCATCAGCACTCTACAAGTTTGCCAGTTAGAAGGCAGAAATAGTTTACCAGTTAGAAGGACAAATAAATACTTGGTCATTTTTAGGGCCAGACAATAAATGAATGCTAGGCTTTCAGCCTCCATATTTATAAATAATTTATAAATTATTACCTATTTTTCTAACTTATTTTTTTCTTTGTTGCTCTACAGAAATAAATGTATGTACTTTTAAAAAGCTGACTTTTTAAAATAAAGCTGTAAACTATTGAATCTTTCTGACAAAAAATATCAAGATCTATTCTGCTTTATTTGGTTCAAATGAATACTACAGAAATGCTGGGTTAGCCCGAGAGCTCCTTTACAATGCAAGAGGATATTTTTTAACAAAAGGACCCAAAGCAGATTGACTCCGATAAATCTGCCTGTCTACAAGGAACATCATCTAAGCTAGTCCAGTTTACAAACTCTACAGACTGAAAAAAGGAAGCCTGTTATATTGTTTGCATCACTGGTGTTATGTTTCTTGTTGTAATGTTTTCTTCTAGAGTCAGACTAGACTAAGAGTAGATATTAAACCTCTCCTGGATTTAGATTAAGAGCTCAAGTTTATAATTACATTACAGTAGTTTAATAAATTGTTACACTTCAACTAAAATAACTGCCCATAAATGCCTATGGTAACTGCCTATGTTCACTCTATTATGTCTAGACTCTTTGAAAAAATAGAGAAGTTGGAATATATTCTACTGCTTTTGCAAATACTTAGATTCAGCAAGTACATATGACCATCATTGCAATCACTTGCCTTATGGTAAATTGTTAAACTACCAAAATTTGGAAAGTAACTAGAGCACTAATGTAGCCAGATTCCATGATCTGATAAAACAAAGATAAACATGCAGAGTTTGGATCAGCCCTGAAAAAGAGAAAAATCTAGATGACAATATAGTTTAGTCTCCAAGGTCAAACTACTTGTGGGAAAGATGAAATATAACATAATGTCACTCAATGCCAATAAATAGCAGTGAGGCATAAAAAACAAACAGTTTAAAAAGTATTAAGGAGGAAAAAAAGGAAAATGGCATTTTCACCGCAATTCTGTTGTGAATTTTTATGCTGTGATGACCTCAAATAGTAAAATGCAGGAAACAGGTAAAAAATTTCTTTGCTAAGTGAGATTTTTTATAGTGGGTATTCTGAATCTTGTTGAAATACACAGAACACTTGTAGTTTAGTGGTCAATGAGGCTGCTTTGAGTACCTGTAGAAAAAGAAAAGGACTCTAGGCCTCTAAAGGCTTGTTTCATTTTGAAAGCTATGTTTATATACTTCAAAATTGGAATTTGAATTGTAACATTTAATTTACCCTATACATTCTGCTTTGATTTAAAATCCTGAGTATTCCTGAAAGAATTATTTCTGTTGAGTTTTTGAAATGATGCGTATGTGGATGTGTTTGTATGCATTTACAAAATCAATATAGTAATTGATAACACTGTTTTGGAGAAGGAGCAAGGAATTTTTAATACCTCTTTTTACTACTCTGTTAGACTGAATGTTGCTCTCAGCTCTTTGGGGAATGGGCAGAATAGGATTTTCTATTTTAATAGGTGACACTATTTTTTTTTTTTCTTAATTCCCAAAAGCTGTGTATCTGAAAGCAGATTGGTTGCTGTCAAAATGTTTGCTTTGGTATCAATTTTTCTCTACATATAGTCATAGTTTATTATGCTAGCACATCATTTAAAATGTGACAGGATTCCTTAATGTCAATTTGCTACTCTTTGTTAAGTCTTTATTATCTGCATGCCTTCTGAATTTAGGATTTTTGTTAATTTTTATATTTGCTGTTGCTTATGTCACAGTATGAGATGGCCAAGAGCTCAGTGTAGGTTAGTAAATGCTGACAGTCACATAACAATGCTAAAACTTGAATGCAATTTTGCTGTCATGATTCCAGGTCAGTCTAGCAGCGGTAAGAACATATGTATCCCTGACCAGACCTCATAAAAATATTGGAGATCATGAAGCCATCAAATCTGAAACCAATCTGAAATCTCTGAACTCAAATCTTACATTTACTAGAAGTTGAAAGACCTTGATTTTTTTCTGAACTAGCAACAAAATACAACCTATACTTGCAAAATGAGAACTCTCACTTACAGTATCTCAAAGATGCCATACTACTCGTGCCTGGTAAAACATTAACCTAAATTTAAAAAAAAAGAAAAAAAAAGTTGTAAGATGTGGACTTGGATAGTTCAGTCTTTACACATGTTGTAAAATAGCAGATGTGTATGTGGTGGATTTATAATAACCATTGGGAGTCCCAGACTCAGATTTTCTAGCATTCTGATTCATTCAAATGTGCATCCCTATCATGTCACTAACACAGCACTTTCATACTTTTTTTTTTTAATGGAAGGGTTAAATTCCTTCACAAGCAAATGTTCATGTTATTGCATTTCTTGGTCACTGAGGACTGCGTATTGTCATCTTTGATTACTATATCAAGCGTTTTCTGTGACAGAGTTCTTTTGTGTGATGGAGATAGAGTTCTACTAGTAATACTGCAGTACTAGGATACAAAATGCCTTTCATTTCAAGTCTTCTTGAGTTCAAGGATATTTCTATCATTAATGTACATATTTAGTTTTTATTCCAAGATATATCCCAGAATATCCCAGATTTTTTCTTACTTAAGTAGAAGGTGTTTCAGTTATAGGCTAAATCATGAGAACTTATGATTTTTGTTTGGTTGGTTTTGTTACATGGTAGTATCCTGCTGTCATTTCCAAACATTTGTGTCACACTGTTTAATTAATGATAATTTATGGAAATATTCTGCTTGAGAAGCAAGCAGAATCTGTTTTCTTACTTTTTTAATGAAGTGCCCTCTTTTCAGGGGAATACTTTTCTTTCATATACTTTATATCGTATAAATGTTTTTTTTACTGTAGGTAATAACCCTCTTCTCTCCACCATGCCTTCAGACTTTTCAGAAGACAGTAAACACACATGCTGTGTTCTGATACAGAATGTTTGTGCCGAGGGAGGTAGTTGTTATTCCTCAAAATATCAGTTGCTCTCACCTATAACTGTCATATTAAAAATAAGAATTATTTTTTATTTAATTTTCTCAGTCTTCTTATTGTACTTACTGAAAATATTGGCCAAAGCAATATTTTGTTTGCCCCTTTCCATTTCCCTCAGGAAGCCCATGTTAATTCTTGCTTACCATAACTCTTAATACATTAATATCCATAAAATCTTCTTGTAATGATACAAGATCTGTCATTTTTATATGCCACATTTCTACCGATACATATAAACATACATTAAATATTAGAAATTAGTGTTTTCAAATTAGAGGACTCACTACTTACTTATATCTATTTGCCAGATCGTCAACTTTGTTTATATTTGTTCATGATTGTAAATCAAGAAAATAATCTTTTTTTCCCTCTTTACTACCAGAAAAAAAGGGGGAAAGGGGAAAGGGGAAGAAAACCCAGCATATTTGTGTCCACTCACAAAACCCCATTTTAATAGATGTTTTCTCCTGAATAACTGTGGCACCACAGTCTGCCCCATTAAACCTATCACCACAATGTTATGTGGTGCCTTCTTCCTTTCTCTTTTTTCTGCTTTTTGATACTGTTCCTCTCTGATGCTAACAAGGAAGGTCAGTCTTCTTGTAACTAGAGATTCCTGTAAAATCAGGAAGAGATTCCTGATTTTTCCAATCTTTCTATTTAGAGCTGTTTCCCTCAGCTTTCCAGAGAAGGTTTGATTCAGCAAATATTTCTTCATATTGTCTAATACCAATGCAAAGGGAGTGGCCATCTCTCTTTTGGAGGGGAAAAAAGGAGCCTTTTGGACCCTTTTCCTTTTGGAAAAAAATGAGCCTTTCCTGCTTCTGCTTAAGTCAGGAGGTTTTCTCACAGCAATGAAATATCATTTAAATACTGTACAATTTATATTTTAATGCCCCACTTGATTCAATCCACTGTGCTGTATTCATATGACGATATTTTTTGAAAGAATGAAGAAAAGGGGATACTTTTGGGATACTCATACACTCTACAAAAACTCAGAGCCACAGTGTATTGAGACACTGAGTTTGGGAAGTAATCAGATCTTAAATGCAAGCTGTACCATTAATTTTCCTCTGAAGATTCTCAAAAAATGTGAAATTATTCTTAGGAATGATTAGGTAGGGGTAGGTAAAGTAACTGGATAATCTTACAGAAAAAAATGCTATGAGCTTTTTGTTTGCTTGGAGAGAAAATGTGTTCATTTTATCAGCTGGAATTAAACCCCTATACCAGCTCCCTGAGGCTGAGACCTGAGACATTAGCTGCCTGGGGTAACAGCTAACTGAAACAGAGAAACTATTGGAAGAGTTCAGTAGAGGGAACCATTGAGAATGGTTTGCTATTCGTTGGCTAAGCCTGGCAGCCCCCGCTCAGGTTGAAGACATCTTTTAAAGCTATCTTTGGTGTGTCTGGACAGAGGATATGGTATTTTTGTTCTTTCTTGTGCTGCTTATGCTTCTTGTTCTTCTTCCTCTAAGAAGCTGGAGCTCTTCAGTGTTTGGAACTATGGACTCAATTACGTCTTTACACATCCATATAAGCAAATCTGATGAAGGTATGAGCCTTTATGAAATTCTGAATTCTGTGTCTTATGCTTAAATTTGCAATCATTTCTAAAGATATGTAAGTTAAATACCTTGTTAATTTTAACTCCTATTTATTGTGATATTCTATAATCTATTGTGTAACTAGTAATTTTGGAACAAACCGTTGATTTCTCTAAAATATTCTAGTTGTTGTATCCTGCTCTATTACTTTTTGGTCATTTTAAAATACCTCCATTGACTGCATATTCTGAAAGCATGTAAGATATAGAGCTTTTTGGAGTTCATAAGCTTGGACTTCTTATAAGCTGTTGAATGTTCTATTCACAGAGCAGCTGTTAAACCCATCAGTTGCTGTAAGACATCATATAATCAATTTAGTCTCTATTTTGTGAGCTATGAGCTTTATAAGAATATCTTGAAAGACCCAGGAGACTATTTTATCTCAGATAAATATATTTCAAACTAACATTTTCATGTCAATATAAATATTATTTGTAAAGTGTGGCTAGAACTGTGATGAAAATCTTTACAGAAAAGTTAAAGAAAATTAGTTTACTTCTACATGACAATTTTTGATAGAAGAAGAGACAAAAATTCTAGAATCATAAAAGTTATATTAATGTTACTTTACTATAAATCTAGCTTTCTCTTGTTTATATCATTTCTTGAAAAACCATAAATAAACGATTTTATTTTAAAATAGGCTTCTTTCTTATATTTATATACATATTTTGTACACAAACACATCTTTTGTATTTTGTTTGCTTTTTCCAGGAAAAGAATACAGAATTTTATTTATCAATAACTGTGAATAAGCTGGTGGCAAATTAAACCATTCAGAATAAACTGTTGTATAAACCTAAGCGGTTCATATAGTGATGCATTCTATCCTACTTTCATTGATTTTTTTTATGTCTATTAGTAATTCAGGAATTAGAAATTCAGAAGACCTCATTTTACATGCACAGTCATGTTAATGCAGTTTTTCATCTTGGCAGCAAAGTAGAATCTGACTGCCCTTTGAGCTGCTCTGGATACAGCTACTATTCACTGGTTACTGGCATTATTAGTTCTACATTATCGCCATTTGACTTTAGAAAATGTTTCCACTTTGAAATGTTTATCCTTAAATCTTTCTCAAATATTCATATCAACAAGGAATATGCTTTATACAGGTCAGTTCCAAAATAATATCTTTCGCTTTAATCTATTTCTATCATAATTTCAGGATATTTTTCATTCCAGGCCCTAATGGATATAAGTCATTCCATTTTATTTTTTACTCAGCAAGTCTTTCTTGTTTCAACAGAGACTACTTTAAATTTATATACTTTTTGTTTTTCAAATATTAGGCTTTTCTTCTCCTTTCCAGCCAACATGCAGCTATTTTTCCTTGCTATATTTATTCCTTCCTGTCCATCTTATGTGACCAATTCCTACAAATTTATGACATATGGCTTTTTGTTGTATCAATTATCTAGTGAACAGACTCGCTTAAAGGAGTGAAAAACATCCTGTTTATCCGAGTTCTTCTTATGAGTGAGACATGGCATATTTGTGCCTCATTTGCCTGTTTCTTTAAAGTGGCATGAGTTGCAGGTATTTGAGCTTAAAGGTCTGCTTGTGCTACTGGCAGGCTTTGTGTTTTGTGTATATTCCGTCTTGCAAACCTCCGTCTCATAAATAATCCATTTATAATAGTAGAAAATAGAATTACTCTTCTTTTCTTAGTGCTACTAGAATTTGTTTGTGAAAAAAAATCTTATATTCTGTATATTCTTATATTTGAAAATTATGCTATTATGAAACACCATGCCTGACAGATCCTCGCAAAAAATCTAACTTTGCAAACTACTGATTACAGAATACTTCTCACAAAAAACATTTATAATTAATGGAAGAATTAAGATTTATCTTAGCAGGAGACAAAGGTTAGGATAGGAGAGTGGTAGAAGTTTTAGAGCTCTGCAGGTTGTTTCTGCAAGGAAATAGCAGTCTGGCAGAGGTAGCAACAGGCCTCGAAGAGAGCTGTGATAGAAAAAAGCGGAAATCTAACAAGCAGCTGAGAGGAGAAGACTACAGAGACTTGTCTGACTAAGCTGCAATAACACTGGAAACAGATTTAGAATTTTATGTTGTTACTCATTGTAAGTAGAAGTCTATAGAAATGTTACACTTTCTTCTTGAAGCACAGGCAAAAAATTCTTCTGGCAATTTTTATGAGTTTAATTAATTATTTATTTTTTGTCATGAGGATCTTGAATTAGAACTGTTTATCCATTATCTCTTTTCTAAACTTTGTCCAAAGATGCTATGTATTCACCTTTTCCTAGCAATCAAAATATCCTTTTCTTATCTCTATCTTTTGATGTTACTTGCTTTGAGTATGGTCCTTCTAAATTTCTATCTATGGAGTCCAAAATACAGATATATAGTATATAATGACTACTGGTAGTAGATATTAACAGAAGAAACTGCATCAGTACCACATTTCAGTAGGCACTAAAACATTGTGAGTTAAAGCAGCTCAGTAAATCAATTTCAGTATCTATGACAATTTACAATATTCAAGGATTTAAAACTGTGACTAAAAATATTAGTTTTCTATTCAATTTTCTTAACTCCCTTTGCAACTTGTCACATTTATCATTTTTTCCTGAGTTCCCTCCCTATATTTCTAATTTCAGAACTCAATGTAATATACTTTATCATAATTGGTATTCACCACTCCCCTACTTCAGTATCTCCCATAAATGTTATTAGCATGCTAGTTTCTCCATCTTCAGGATAACAAATGGTGATATTAATTCACTTGCTCATTTGCAGAGTTAGGGTACAAAGGCTACTCATAAATGCTGAAACAGCTCTACAAAATTTATTCTTATTTTTTTCTTCTACTGAAACTCAGACAGATATAATAAAAATATTTAAAAATATTTATTCAGTGAAAAACACCATCATAAGGTTTTCGTTTTGTGTTTAACTGCATGCCTTATCTTTAAGGCATGTTTATGGCTATGAGATATAGAACTAAGCTGCGTGCACTCTTTAAACTATTTTTCATGCTAATGGAAGAGTAAAAAAGCCCCCTTTCTATCACTTTTTCTTTTGCATTTTCTTTCATATATTTTTCAGCTCTAATAAAAAGTAATGCTGTTAAAGGTTTGGCCGTTCACTTCACTGAGGCTTCCATTTCCAATTTTTTGACATATCTTTCTTAATAATGTGAAAAATGATTAATTTAGTTGTCCTTTATATATAAGGAACATGATTATGAGACATTTTTTGATATCTGAAATGTTCTTTACTCTGAATTCTTATTAAATCATTTAGTTTCATGGAAGAAAGGAATAAATGTTCCTTTTTTAATTATGACAATAAGCCAAGAATCAAAAGAATTCTATTTTGTTTATGAACTAACCAAAATCTTTTCATGTGAGCTTCAACAAGTCATTTAATCTAAGATCTTCATCTGTAAAATGTGATACTATTATCTCCAGTACAGATTTTAATATACCACAGAAGCTCCAGCTGTTGCAAACAATAATAGAGCAAAGTACATATGCAACACCCTCCAGTGAGCAACTTCTCATCTTCATCAGGGCAGAATCCCACTAGAGCAAATCCAGTTTACACATAGTAAAGTGTATTATCATGGATTCCTGAAAGTTATTGGTATTGTACAGGACGTAATATGAGATTGAACTTTAAAAACAGAGAAAAGTTATATAAGATCTAACAACAGTATTCTTAATCTCACTTATCATAGCGGGTTCTTTAGAATGAGCTACTGTAAAGGATTTACCAGATAAGCGTTTTTGAACTTTCCTTTAAAAAGAGATAAGGATACATAATTTTCCTACAGAAAGATGTATAAGTGAGCAGCATATAAATAATTATCCTGGCTGACAATTAAAGTCACCAGTAAAATCTGTGAAGCCTATAAGAATATACAAGCAAAATATCTGAAATGAAAATATCTAAATGTAATGTGATTATGTGATTTATTTTTCTGAAAAGTGATATAGACAATGCAACTAAACAGACGGCCTCCAGAAACCACTTCAAAAATTTGGTCAAGAAGGCAAAAAAAAAAATTCTTTTATCCAACAAAAGTCAAAATTCTCTTTTTTCACTTTGATCATTAAATGAAAGGCAGTTTATACTTACTAAAATATAGTTTAGAAAATGGGGTTTAATTTTATTCTTCGGAACATAAAAAAAAGATGGAACTGAACATAAATGAGGGGAAAATAACACAAGATATTGCAATTTACAGGAAGGATGTGCATGGGATGCCTCTCCTGCATGGGTCAAAATCACAAAATCACTCTCTGTACTTTCATGACACGGGCCCATTTACTGAAATAGAGTCAATTTTTTTTATATGGAGGCTATCTTGCGATGCTAGCCAAGGAAAAAGGAACTGTCACAACCACTAAATTACAATCTTAGAGCAAAACTGCAAATCCCATGGGCAATTTATATGAACAAACATGAATTTGTAGAAGTATGAATTCAGTTCTTAAAGATGGATTTTTATTTAATAAAAACTTGTATTTGCTCTCACTCAGTTTAGAATATTTAAGTAAAAATATTTAACATTAAACCAAAGAACTAAGCATATTTCCTAGGTAAATCAGCAAAGTTGGGCAGAGCTGTCAAATGTCTCTGCAGGAAATCAGCAAAACTTTCAGATACATACACCTCATCTGAAATGGAATCAGGGGCTTGATTTTAATGAAATCTTATTTAGCCTCCTTGGTTTGAATAATGGTATTAGGTATGATCAATCACTTTGCTGGTAATACAATTATAAAAGACAAACATGACATGAAGAACATTCAAATTGCAACTAACTCACATTACATCAATCTTAACTGGAGGAAGCAGCAGTGGCGGACAACCATATTCCGCGAAATATACAATAACACACTGAACTTGCAGATTCAAACTCTCACATTGAGAAGGGTTGAGAAGGAGTCATCCCATTTCCAGAAAGGTATTTGTTGAGCTACTGAGGAGAAAGAGGTAGGTACATCCCAAGTAACTCTAAAAGCAGTGTCTAAATCCGTAGGGGCCAATAACTTCAGATATATTCTTCTTTCTTGAATTTCCAATTGACCGACAGAAGTACCTCAGATCTTAGCATCACGTTGTAAGTCCAACACTGGAAACTTTCTAGTTTCCACCTACCCTACAAGCACCTTGGGACACCTAAGGTCAGGTCTGCTGCCAGCTTCCTACTTTGAGTTATGTGCTAAAGCCACAACACTTAAAACTCCTTGCTTGATGCCTTTCTGCTTATTAGGATTTTCTAAATTTAAGGATTTCATATATTCAGAGCATGAGACAGTCCTCTTCAACCTTTTTACTATCCTTCTGAGGTTTCAAATATGGCTGACAATCTGATTTATCTTTTGTCTTTCTTCTCTTGATAGTTCTACTGATATAATATTTAGAGGCTGTTGATTATTAATCTTTCCTTTGGAAGTATAACTAATGATCTAATGATTTCATTTGTGAGTACTTATCAAATCTTTTAAGAAAGAAGAAAATAATTCAAATGACTACATTTGTTGTGAAAAAAATATTAAACCACATAATGAAATCTTGTTTCATTTTACTCCTGTTTACATATCTTCTTCCTTGTTTTCTTTTTTTTTCTTTTTTTTTTCTCCTATTAAGCAAAGATAAATGGACAAGTAATAAAATAAATCACTTTTTCCTCATTTCCCAGGTTTAAATATTCTTACCATGTAATATTTGAGATTTGATTGCAAAAAAAAATCTAGGTACTGGAAACAGAACAGAAACTACATTTTGGAAACTATTTTTTTTTCCAAAGCTAAGGTGGCTTGTCTAACCCTTCAAATTTCAGTTTTTCTTGATCTTCATGTTCTGCTGGTAGTAGCAACACACTATTGCCTCCCCAAGCTAAACTGGCTTAGTTGCTTCATTCTACATAAAGGTTCTTGTTGAAAACTTAAGGGAAAACACTCCTTTCTGGGAGCCCAATATATACTACATTTATATTCCATTCACCCTCATTGAACTGAGGTCCCACTACTCCTTTTCTATGTTCTTTCCTTATAACTATACCACTTTATAGCCAGAAGACATTCTTAGTGCTTTTTTAAAATACTTTTATGTGATTGAGCTCAGCTTTTGTCAGTTCCCACTTTAATCCTGTTCTCATTTTCTTGTCTTCAGAATGTGTTTCCCTTTCTGATCAACCCTTTCTTTTTCTGGTACCTTTTATCTCTCTGCATCCTCTTAATTCTATTTTTAGGTGGTTATTCATCCATCTCAATTTCAAACCATTCCCTACTCATTTGTCTTATGCTTTTAAGCTAAGCACTACTGCTCATTATCATGCAACCCATGTGTGCAGCTATGATGTTCCAAACAGAAAAATCATAGAAAAAGTCGGCTATGATAAACTTCAGCTTTCCACTTACAGGCTCTATGTGTGTCATATGTTCAGTACTTTGTTTGGGATATAGAGTAGAGTTTGGTTTCTGAGTCATTGAATACAGTGCCCTGTTCTGAAGGACACATCCCTGATGTAGGGTCAGATGAATATTACAGTTCATTATACCTTACTCATATCAATCAGGAGCCAACTGAGAGAGATGGGTATCTCACAGTGGGCATTTCAGCTCTTATTACCAAGCACTGAAGTTGATTTTAGTCTCATCACTAAGTCAGAGTGTCTGGCCCCCAGGATAAAAACTTTATTTTTTTGAATGTTGGGGAATACATGGCCACAGAAGTAGCTATGCATTTAATTAATAGAGCTTGTATTTGAATGACAGATTCTACCTACATACTCCAACTTCGAGTTTCCCAGTAATCACATAAATCTTATCATGTAGGACTATAAAGAAAACTCTACCATTTATTGAAGAAATGTAAAGATGACTTTAATTTTTTTGAAAAACATTTCTCTTTATAATTCTTAACTGTAACTTCATTTCAGGCAAGAGCCATTTTTATTCAAACGCTAGCTACCATACAAACCTGAAAAGATAATTTTGTAATCCCTTTATCATTTAAAACAAAGACCACAGTGGTTAAGTTTAATTAAGGAAAAGTAAATTGCCTTCTGTTAACAAAATTAATATGTGTGTATGAACCATGACCTCTTTCTTTCATCTATACTGGAAAATTACTCAAAATGATAGTCCTTTCAAACTATTGTTTTTTTAAGAAAATGAATATCATCATATTAATCCTAGCTGGGATGGCAAACTGTAGCTTTTTTCTATTATTTCTTACAGACAATTATCTGAGAAAGAGTAAGAATTAATTTGAAAATTCCCTTCACTTTTATTCCTTTCATTTTTCCCTATAGTATTTTTAGTCATTCAAGGTAAACTGATGTATTGAGTCTCTTAAAAAGAGAAAAGTTCTCTTACTTAACATCATTCATCAGATCTAGAGCAGCATAATTTTTTAATTTTATAAAAGGGGAAATTTTTTGAGGCACAAAGCAATAACTGTGGCTTGTCCACTAGTATGTGAGACTGATAATCACTAACAGATCCAAGAACCTGAATTTCCTGAATGCTTACACTGTTTTCCCCTGACACTTCATACTAGTTTTCAATCAAACCTTGCAAATACCATTGCAGACAACATGAACTTTACAGAATGCACTCCAATCTCATTTGTATTTCCCTCAGCTGAAGTACTCTCTCCTCATTACCAGCGTGACTGTTAAAGACTCATTACAGGGAGAAGATCCATATCTTCTGATATTCAGAATATAATTGAATCCCTAGAATCTGGGAATTGTGCAGTTGTAAAAGCAGGTATAATTGGTTGCATCTACATGGCTGTGCTGAACAGTACTAAGGTAAAGCAAGGCTCAGATATGCAATGCATCCAAATTTACAAGCTGTAGTTCCTGCATGGCCAGGCATGCAGCAACCCTTCTAGCACTACAGAGAGGAAATCTTGCAAGTGACTGCAAGTGCTCTCCAAGAGACAGCGAACTTGCTATTTGGAGGGGTTTCACGAAGCTGCATGCTCAGATGTCTATTTGCCACTAGTCCAACTAAAATGTTGCACCCTCTCCACAGTGCCACATGATTAAAATCAGGCTGCTAAGCCAGCTTCTGAAAGAGACATAAGTGTCACCTGCTGCAAAAGCAGTTTATTTTAAACAGCCTGAAGTAATCCTAGGAGCAAAATCTCAGAAACAAAATGCAGGATTCTAGAAACTCCAAATCACATAAACATATATGAAGGTCTTCCGTCACACTGAGAAGCAACTTTAGTGCAGAATGGCAGTAACAATACCTAACAATACTCTTGATGTTATTCCAAATAAAAGTAGCCAGTCTTTAAGAGGATACAACTGCTTCTGCCAAAAACACAATAGAACTAGGAATAGAACGAGAATTTGGGCTTAAGGGGGCTTTCAGGATAGGAAGTCAACAGTGAAATCTCCTAGTTAAAAAATATAAAATAAAATCAATTAAATAATGTCATGATCTCACTTCAAGATAACCTGGTCTGGTCTTTACACGGTCCATTTTACTTTTCATCTGCTTCATTTGTACTCTTTCTGTTCCACATTGTTTTAAGAAGTTCCTTAATACACAGCTTGTATGATCTATCTATCACACTGTAGTACCTACTTGCTACTTTACGCAATCCAGAATTTAGAACTTTAGAACCCATTTATTCCTTAAAAATCTTATGGGTTTCACAAACTCAGTATCTCTGCTGTCATGGATCAGTCACTAAGAAGTTGAAAAGTACTTCAGCCCTTCTTTCCGTTTTACCTTTAGCAATGCCAATGCAACCCATATTTTGGTTATAAGAGAGGGAAGTCATTATACCTCTGTACAACTTCACCCCAATAACAAATCCATATCTATCCACATGTTCTTCTCATCTCCTACCCATCACTAATTATTCCTAAGGTCATACAAAATGCAGTTTCAAGAAAAAATGCTTCCCTTCTTCTTCAAATCAATGGCAAACACAGGTTAAAACATGTTTCATATGGTCCAAAGATCTCCTATGTTTTGAGAGAAAGAGGGAAAACTACACTGTTGCCTAGTCTTCAAAGCAGAACAAACCATCCAGTTTCCACAGTCTACTAGTTTGCTCTTTGCTAATGCCCAAAATACATTGTGAACCTCTACTGTACACTTCATTCCTCAACAGTGCCTAACTCTTTTAGGTGCTGCGTTGGAAACTTGAATACTTTGCTAGAAGAAGCTGAATTTATAAGATTCTATAGGAGTTTAAAAAGAGTCTTGTCTCCTCAGAGCTAGTAACAATTACTGAATACCAAAGCAAATACTTTTTTTTTCCTTTTGGCTTATGATCCTGCTGAGTATTCCACAATGAAACCTATTTTTCCTGCATATTCTTTTTTCCTTTCTTTCAGTCACTTTAGGTCAATAAAAACCAGCAATTATATCAATGTACTTAACAGAATTAAGAAAAAAGGATAAGAATGAGAACAGATTCAGAGTTCACTTCTGTGCAGACTAAAGGTACAAAGAACAAAATTAGCTTCCCTGAAATGCCCTTCCCTGTCTTCTGATTACTTCCTCCTCTCTTTTCTGATTGTTTAGCAAACTCACCCAGTTTCAACTTTTTCTATTTTTGGATAGCTTATAAATTGCCTTTTTGACTTCAGTTATTTGTCTTCCTACTTTTAAATATCCTTTTGAAAAGTAAACTAATTTTCTAAAGCAAGAACAAGACCATTCTTGTACAGAGCTACAGTGCACTGAATTAGGCATATGTAATATAATCTTGGAATTACCACTCCTAAAGCAATGAGATTTCATCAGACTCTTAGCAATATTTGGCTTATGAAAATTAGCCTATTTGGTTATGACAAAATACTTGTATAAGTTACTTATATGCAGCGAGTTTAGTAGTGTTTACCTGAATATCTAAATAGTTTAAGAGAGTAATATTAAGGAACATAAATGACTGCCTGTCTTCAGAGACCAGTTGGGTTTTCCTCCCTGCAGGAGAGAGGATCCCCAGTCTAGCCTTATACATGCAAAAAGAAGTGCACACAGTGATGCTCACTAATGTTTGCTTAAGGAAAATATATTCATATATCTGCTTTAGGCCAGATTGCCTATGCCATGAAGACTACCATTATATTAATTAACATCGAAAAGCTAGAGACTGACTAAAAATTGGGGGAAAGATGTTTGGGGATACCTTTACCTCCACTGCTTTTTCTCTCTAGCAGCAACTCATCTATAACCTTCCTCCTACCTCTTACATCTAGAATACACAGAGCTCCCTTTCACTCCAAAAACCTGGATGAATAAGTTCATCTCATAATGTTTCTTAGGTGGCAGTATTCAGCTTTGCAGTTTCAAATATTTTCAAAATTTTCAGCTAACAGAGAGTCTATCTGAGCAAAAATGTACAGTCTTGTTTCTCAGGACAGTTCTGTAATTACACTTTTTGAAGATATAGCCATTTAAAAATTCATAATCAATTTATCATTCCACAGACTAAAAGAAAAAAAGTACACCTTTTTATACATAACAGCTGTTCATGGGCACTAGTAATTGCATGAGTTTTAATGTAATGAGTAGTAAATATGCAACCATGTGAAAAATCGATATAATTTTGTGACAAACTCCTTCAAGCATTAAAGACAGTGCACATGAAAGTCAAATATTTTATCACTGGAAGTTTGGGTATGGGTAATTTTCTCCCATTTTGCATATTCTTACACCAATGTATTTCTTTATATACTGTACTAATCTAAAATATTTCTGAAGTGATTTTGGTTATATGTCTTGTCATCCTGTGATTTCACAGAACCACAAAATGGTTAAGGTTGGAAGGGACCTCTAAAGTCCTCTAGTCCAATAAGATGTTCACTGAAAACTGTAAGAGGAGGAAGAAGGGCAGAACATCATTAAAAGAAAACATCCCAGTTAGGAAAGGCTGTGACCATACTGTTAAAATAATCACCAAACGACTAACTGAAAAGTGAAGGTCATTTCATTCCAGATTATATCACAGTGCACTTCACTGCATGCAGCATTCATCTAAGAGACCATGTCCTTTTCTGTTAACTTATTTTTAAAACCTCAGTTAAAATTATGCATTCTAACTCTATAACTTTATCACTTTTCAGACCTAGGACAACATGAATAAACATTTCATACATCAACTGTTTTCATTCATTTTAATTGCCCTGTTAGTTAATCTCTATCTCTCTATCACTGTGGTGTGTCAAAACATATTATTTTGTCAACTAGGCAAAAGTAGTTGTTCTCTTACTGGAAATTTTGTATACCTGCTCACAGTGTAAAAATACTGGCACATCTGAAACGGAATCTTGGAGTGGGCATGCAGGAAGGAATGTTTGATTGTTGCCCTTCCAATACAAAGCACACCTTATTCTATCAAATTTTAGTGCAGTTTATATGTAAAAGGCCTTTTTTTTTTTTTTTTTTTAAGAAACTGTGAAGCTTATACTTGCAACAGTGAACTGAATTTAAATTAAGTATGTCCCAGTAAGAGTCACATAAGATATTTTACAGTGAGATTCACCTCCCCAGACACCAAGGGAAGAGACATCTAGTCCAGAATAGTCATGTCATCTTTCATTATGCACAGTAGAGAGAAAGAAATGTTTCTGGAGGACAATTCATCCATCTGTTTAAGAAATCAATCTCTACAGGTGACCTTCTCTTTTCATTGACTAATGGAATTTATACAGCTATATTGGATTAGATAGGTAAATGCTGGTTAGCTTAGGATGCAATTCAGCTGCTATGCATCATGTCAGTACTCTAAGGTGTCTAATCGTGTTCATGGGGCTGGCAGATGAAAAGAAAATCTTTGCTTTTCTGGAGCAACAGACACTCTAGGCAACCGAAATGGTACTACATATCATTTTCTTGGCATCAGAATTGCACTTTTAATGTCCTAGTCATAAGAAAACTCCCCAGTCGTATACCAGTCATGTACAATTCATTTTAAGAGCAATTCACTAATATATGTCATTATATCAATGTTACATGATTGATTTCAGAAAAAAAAAATGCCTTTAGATTTTACAATATTTTAATAAAGCTATACTTCACTCAAAAAAGTGTTTTTTACCCTCCTAAAACTGACTGCAAATCACAACATATTTTCTCATTCCCTATTTCCACAACCAGAATTTATTTGCATGACTAATTAGCATAAGATGAAGCATGTTCTTGTCTTATTTTTTGATTTTTTTAAAGAAATAATAAGAAGAAGATTCATAAATAAGACATGAAACACCTTGACCAATTTTTTCCACATTGTTTTGCCCTCAGATGTATGGATATTTCACCAATATAGTCCATAGTCCTCTACTCAGCCCTGGTGAGGCCACATCTGGAGTACTGTGTCCAGTTCTGGGCCCCACAGTACAAGAAGGATGTGG